>RJWK010070202.1:0-10965 GCA_004363435.1 Platanista minor | reverse complement strand
GCGGGCCTCTCACTGTTGTGGCCTCTCCCATTGCAGAGCACAGGCTCCGGACACGCAGGCTCAGCAGCCATGGCTCACGGGCCCAGCCGCTTCACGGCATGTGGGATCTTCCCGGACCGGGGCAAGAACCCACGTCCCCTGCATCAGCAGGCGGACCCTCAACCACTGCGCCACCAGGGAAGCCCATAATCCTATAATTTGTATAGAACCACAAAGGACCAAAAATACCTAAAGCAATCTTGAGAAAGAACAGAGCTGAAGGCATCAAGGTCCATGGTTTCAAACTACATTACAAACGTACAGTAATCAAAACAGTATGGTGCTGGCACAAAAGGAGTCACATAGATCAATGGAACAGAATCAACACCCCAGAAAAGAAACCCACATATATATGGTCAATTAATTTATCAGAAAGGAGCCAAGAACATACAGTGGAGTAAAGACGATCTCTTAAATAAATGGTGTTGGGAAAACTGGAAAGCCACATAAAATAGATTGAAACTGGCCTACTGTCTTACACTATATACAAAAACTAACTCCAAACCGATTAAACACTTGAATGTAAGACCTGAAATCATAAACCTTCTAGAAGAAAATATATACAGTAGTCTCCTTGACATAGGTCCTGGCGATGAGCATTTGGATTTGACACCAAAAGCAAAGGTAACAAAAGCAAAAACAAACAAGTGTGAAATGCTTCTGCACAGCAAATGAAACCATCAACAAAACAAAAAGGAAAACTCCTGAATGGGAGAAAATATTTGCAAATCTTATATCTAAAAAGGGATTAATATCCTAAATATATAAAGAACTCAATAGCAAGAAAACAAAACAAACAAAACACCAAAACAGGCAGAATATCTGAATAGACCTTTTTCCAAAGAAGATATTCAGAGAGCCACCAGGTACATGAAAAGGTGCTCAGCATCACTAATCATCATGGAAATGCAAATCAAAACTGCAATGATATATCACCCCGCACCTCTTAGAATGGTTATTATTTAAAGACTAGAAATAATAAGTGTTGGCAAAGGTGTGGAGAAAAAGGAACTCTTGTGCCCTGTTGGTATGAATGTAATTTGGTGCAGCCACCATGAAAAACAGTATGGAGATTCCTCAAAAAAATAAACACAGAACTACCATACAATCCAACAGTTCCACTCCTGGGTATTTATTCAAAGAAAATGAAAACACTAACTCAAAAAGATATCCTCACCCCAAAGATATCCCATGCTTTTGGATTGAAAACATATTGTTAAAATGGCCATACTGCTCAAAGCAATCTACAGACTTAATGTGATCCTTATCAAATTAACCATGACATTTTTCACAGAACTAGAACAAATAATCCATAAATTTACACGGAACTATAAAAGACCCAGAATTGTCAAAGTAACAGTTAGACAAAAACAAAGCAGGAGGCATAACCCTCCCATACTTCAGACAATACTGCAAAGCTACAGTAATCAAAACACCATGGTGTTGGCACAAAAACAGACATATGGATCAATGGAACAGAATAGAGAGCCCAGAAATAAACCCACACATCTACAGTCTATTAATCTTCAACAAAGGAGGCAAGAATATACAACAGGGAAAGACAGACTCTTCAGCAACTGGTGTTGGGAAAGCTGGACAACTGCATGTAAATCAATGAAGTTAAAACACTCCCTCACACCATGCACAAAAACAAACTCAAAATGGCTCAAAGACAAACATAAAACATGACACCATAAAACTCCCAAAAGAGATAATAGGCAAAACATTCTCTGACATAAATCATACCAACGTTTTCTTAGGTCAGTCTCCCAAGGCAAGATAAATAAAAACAAAAATAAACAAATGGGACCTCATCAAACTTACAAGCTTTTGCACAGCAAATGGAACCATAAACAAAATGAAAAGACAACCTATGGACTGGGAGAAAATATTTGCAAACGATGCAACTGGGACAGGGATTAATCTCCAAAATATACAAACAGCTCATGCAGGTCAATATCAAAAATAAATAAATAAATAAATAAACAACCCACTTGAAAAATGGGCAGAAGACCTTAACAGACATTTCTCCAAAGAAGACATACAGATGGCCAAGAGGCACATGAAAAGATGCTCAACATCACTAATTATTAGAGAAATGCAGATCAAAACTACAATGAGGTACCACCGCATACCAGTCAGAATGCCCATCATCAAAAAGTCTACAAATAATAAATGCTGGAGAGGGTGTGGAGGAACGGGAACCCTCCTACACTGTTGGTGGGAGGATCAGTTAGTGCAGCCACACAGAAAACAGTATGGAGCTTCCTCAGAAAACTAAAAGTAGAATTACTATATGATCCAGCAATCCCAGTCCTGGGCATATATCTGGACAAAACTAAAATTCTAAAAGGTACATGCACCCCTATGTTCATAGCAGCACTATTCACAATAGCCAAGACATGGAACCAACCTAAATGTCCATCAACAGATGAATGGATAAAGAAGATGTGGTACATATACACAATGGAATACTACCAGCCATAAAAAATAATGAAATAATGCCATTTGCAGCAACATGGATGTAACTAGAGATTATCATACTAACTGAAGTAAGTCAGAAAGAGAAAGACAAGTACTATAAGATATCACTTATATGTGGAATCTAAAATATGGCACAAATGAACTTATCTATGAAACAGAAACAGACTCACAGACATAGAGAACAGACTTGTGGTTGCCGAGTGGCAGGGGGGTTGGGGGAGGGATGGACTGGGAGTTTGGGGTTAGTAGATGCAAACTAGTATATATAGGATGGACAACAAGGCCCTACTGTAGAGCGCAGGGAACTATATCCAATCTCCTGTGATAACCCAAAATGGAGAAGAATATGAAAAAGAATATATATATGTGTATAACTGAATCACTTTGCTGGACAGCAGAAATTAACACAATATTGTAAATCAAGCATACTTCAATAAATAAATAAATATCTATCTATATATCTCCTCACCCCATGTTTATTGCAGCATTATTTCAATAGTCCATGATATGGAAGCAACCTAAGTGTCCACTGATGAATGCATAGATAAAGTGTGGTGTGTGTGTGTGTGTGTGTGTATACATATATATGTATATGTATACACACACACACACGATGGAATATTATTCAGCCATAAAAAGGAGGAAATGCTGCCATTTGTGACAACACGGATGGACTTTGAAGGCATTATGCTAGTTGAAATATGTCAGACAGACAGACGCAAATACTATATGATGTCACTTATATGTGAACCCTAAAATAAATAAATAAACATGCGAACCATGCTCAGAGAACAGACTGGTGCTTGGCAGAGGTGAGGGGCGTGGGGCAGGCAAAATGGGTGATGGGGCAAAAAACACAAACTTGTGGTTACAAAATAAATAAGCCCTGGGATGTAGTGTGCAGCATGGTGACTATAGTTCACAATACTGTACTGCATATTCCAAAGTTGCTAAGCGAGTAGATCTTAGAAATTCTCTTCAAAAGAAAAAAAAATTGTAACTATGTGAGGTGATGGCTGTGAGCTAGACTGATTTTGGTACACAATATGTCCCCATATCAAATCACATTTTACATCTGAAACTAATGATATATGTCAGTTATATCTCAATAAAAAAGATATGAGAAAGAAATTAAATGTACACATCAATAAATATTATAAATCTTGCAGTAAAGAAATTGTTTAATCCAGTGTGTACCAAAGTTTTTGTCACAGTATGTGTTTTTCGAGAAGCATCTCATAAAAGCCTTCTTTTAATTCAGTTCCCATAAGACAAGTAGCACCCCGGCCGCACACTCGAGGAAGTGCCGCCATGCAGGACAGTTCTCCTCATAGCCCTTCTGATTCTCAGGCGAGGAGGGATCATTTCTTATACTTCTTCATTCCGCTGCAAGTACCGTCCACTGACGCTTCGCCAAGAAAGTGTTTCTATCACTGCAGGAAAGTCACTGCGTACGTGACAAGTAAAGAATAACAAAGCTGCGATGCCGTGTGGGCACCGGGTGGATACCTGGCAGGTTGCTGGCATCACTGTTGCGTGAGCGGACACCACAGCAGCCTTGAACGTTGGAGGATTCAAATGAGCACTTTGCCGGAAATGCAAATCATTACACGTCATGGACCTTGCAGGGGCCTTTTGAATAGTCTTTTGAAGGTAAATGCTGTAGAATTTTGGAATCATAGGCTAAAGGTGACAATTCAAGCAGCACAATGAAAGCCTGGGTAGAAATAGAGATTTGGGCAACACAACTTCGTGAAAAATAGGAAACTTGGGAGAGGCAGATTTTTTTTTATGTTAAACGGGTAATTTTTAATCAAGCAATACCAACTAAATACTGAATGCTCTAAACATTTGAAGAAGAAAATACATATTTGTTCATCTTACTACTAGTAAAACTCCAACTTTAAACAGTATGTTACTTTTAAAAGTAAGCAATTAAAGAAATTTATGTCATCAGATAAAGCATAAAATTAGGTCTTGAAAAGTGTTCCAATTTACACTCTAACCTAATATAACAGAACTTATTACAAAATGAACATAACATGGTGACCATTTAAATTTAAGTACTTTACCAAAGTTCACTCTTCCTAGTGAAAGCAGGGAAAATACATCTAAATGTTTAATACTAAAGTCATAAAAATGCATTAAATGTATCAAAACAGTAATGTAATTACTTTGGAAACTTAAAAATATACATATTCCAAAATGTATATCTATAGACTCAGTTTATTTGCTATCCTATGGTCCAATATAAGAGTCTAAGACAACTGAAAAGTGGAACTAAGAACTTCAGGTAAATTATATTTTTCATGTATGAAATAATAATAAACCTTTTCTTGGTCAATATTTAAAAAACTGATTTAACAGTTTTAAAAATGACACCATTTCTGTTTCTGATCCAAAACATACAGCTTTAAGTCTCTAAGTAACAAATTTGAAATATAAAGTTTATAAACATTAAAAATTATCCTTTAATTTTATATAGAGAGATCTTTATATTGTAGAAAAAAGTTGCTAGATTTTAAGAGAGGACTATATAAAGTAGAATATTATAAACAGCTAAACCCATTTACCAAGCCTATTTAATTGCATCGTTTTGCTGTTACCACAATTTTTTCCTAAGTGCTGTAGAACATTCTCTGCAGGAGGGAACTCATGCTTTCCAAAGAAATTCTCTTATTGCTTCTTTTATACCTAACCGGAAGCAGAGTTTTCCAAAACAGAGGAAGTCATTCTCACAATAGCATTAACAGACAGGCCACTGAGAGAGCCTTTATGATGCATTCTAACCTCCTGAAGAGCATTTATAATGTGATCTCTGCCAGCTTTCGGATGTAGTTCAGCCAGTCTCTTCATGATCTTGGTAAAGCTACGCATGTTCAATGTATTTGGAGGTACAAATTGAATAGGTGCATCAGGTAGTAATTTAGTGGATTCAATCTGTTTACAATTCTTCTTGACACCCTGTAATTAGGAGAAGAATCATAAATTGAAATGTCAGAAATTTCGTATTTCTGGAAATGAGACCTTAAATCAGCCTCAGACACTGAAGGGCAGAGACCACCAACATGTATCAAGTAACCTTTATCTCTTCGTAAGGGTTCAACATTCTTCATTTCTAGTGTAAACTTCAGATCCCCTTTGTCTTGTACTATTTGATTTTCTTGTATTCCTGAAAAGTCAGCTCCAGTCATGTTCTCTTTAGCATCAAACCAGTCTTCACTTATTTCTCGGTAATTTGTGGAGTCTTTATCATCAAGTTTTAGTTGACTGAAGTCTATATCTACGTCACCATTTTTTAAACCATCCTCCTTGGGCGATGTATCTTGTTTAGGATGACTATTGTCAGGTAAGAGAGACATCTTTCAGAATGTTTCTTTAAGTCTGTGAAATCAAATGTTTTCCTTAATTCCAGGGAATCCTTTCTGGATGTTTCCATTACTGTGGTAGCCTTTACCAGAAGGTGTCTCAACCACTTCAGTGGCCTGCATCACTCAAGGACGTATATCCTCGGAACCGCGCTGTCGCCGCCTCCGTGCATGAGGCGTCCGTCTCAGCCACCGCCTCAGAGGGAGCGGCGCTCCTCGTGCAGCCGCGGGTCCCGCCCGGCAGATTTTTTTTTGTCTTTTTGTTTTTTTGGCTGCGCTGGGTCTTCACTGCGGTGTGCGGGTTTCTCTAGTTGTGGCGCGGGAAGTTAGTTTCCCTGCCACATGTGGGGTCTTAGTTCCCCGAGCAGGAATCGAACCTGCATTCCCTGCATTGGAAGGTGAATTCTTAACCACTGGACCACCAGGGAAGTCCCAGGAGAGGCAGAGTGAAACCTCAGAACCACAGGAGGGAAGAAGGTAGAAAGTGGCTGCTGGCCAGGCGTCGGGACCCTGCTCCGTCTGCTGAGCTCCTGCACCCAGGATCTCAGAGAGAGAGAGAAAGAGAGGCAAACTGGACTTAATCTTGTTCTCTGGAAGGGGCCTGAGGAAGCATAGCTTGGACACTGGTTAAGTGCCGCAGGGTTTCAAAAAGTCCCTCATAACCTTTTTATCCTAAGAATCAAGGGGCTTCCCTGGTGGCGCAGTGGTTGAGAGCCCGCCTGCCGAGACAGGGGACGCGGGTTCGTGCCCCGGTCTGGGAGGATCCCACGTGCCACGGAGCGGCTGGGCCCGTGAGCCGTGGACGCCGAGCCTGCACGTCCGGAGCCTGTGCTCCGCAACGGGAGAGGCCACAACGGTGAGAGGCCACAACGGTGAGAGGCCCGCGTACCGCTAACAAAACAAAACAAAACAAAAAGAATCAAGGTACGCTTGGAGCCAACAAGAAGCCCTAGCACCAGGGAGAAGGCAGACATGCTGATGGGGACTGACAGCCAGACAGGTCTCAGGGAACGCAACGCTCCATGCCATTCCATGTTCCCACTTGAAAACCACTCTTTAATTTTTCAGGAAATAGGTATAGGACCCTCACAGGCTCACCCTCAATCTTAGTCTCTCAACCTTCTTTCTTCCCAAAAGATTGGAAGTTCCCTCAACCACAAGAGATAGTTTAATGATGAATTTGGACTCTATGTATGTTTTCATAAATTGTAATTATTCAAAAGAAAAAGACACTGAAGAAGCTAACAGGAAAAAAGTGTCAGGTGGAGATGATTCTTTTGGTGTTTATAAAAGAAAGAACCAGACACGTTGGTGTTTAATGCCCCCGGGCCTCTCGGGTGCCGTCGGACATATGTGCATCTATGTGGACTCCTGTGTGGTCTGCTTATGACTCATACGTGGAGCCTGTCAAACATGAAACCAGAAAAACCCATTATTAACCCATGCTGTTCAGAGCATCTGACACATCCCGTTTCACCCAAGGCATGTGATATTCTGCTATATTCATACTCAGTGATCTCTCCTCTATGTTAAAACTGTACCTAGTTAGGGAGTTTCCCTATTTCACTAGAAATAACTCCTTGTTAGACAAGAACCCTGCTTCCACTGAATTCCTCCTTCCACTGAATTCCTCCTTTCAATGGCCTGTTCACCCCTTAGAGCATCAGTTCTCCCAGTGAGACCCCCAGACCGTCAGACACTTGAGCTGCGAATCCCTGCACCCAACACCCACCAAGGAATCAGACTCTGGGCTTTGACAAGCCATACAGATGATTCTGATACACGAAACCTGGAGAATCCGCGTCTTCAGAGGATCAGGAGTCCTAATTCCCTCCGTGCTGCGCTGGTTCTAAGGGCTGTATGTGTCTGCTCTGTTCTCACAGAGTCTCTATAAAGCTAGTAAAGAAACCATCTTCCTGGAGACAGCGGTATTGCACAGGTTCTTTACAGCATCTTGATGAGAACAGGAGACTACAAGACAGTCTGTTCCCTGCCAGTGAGGCCGTCTTCCAGGGGCCCCGGAACCGGGTCTTCATTTGCTGACTCAGTGGAGGCAACCTCCCAGGGTGTGTGCAGCCTCCCCGGGATGCTGGATCTTGTCCCGAGAATCCGTCCCAACGTCATCAGCAGTGTCACCCCTCTCCGAGAACGTGCATTCAGGTCATGAAAACAATGTTCCATCACAAAATGTAAATAAGTGGTAGGGAAACATGCACCAAAACAGCACGGGTGGATTTCCAACTGAAGACGGGGCCTGGGACACACGCACTTTTAGCCCCGCTGTGTCCCCAGACAGCAGGGCATCGAGGTAGGGAGAAAGGAGAGGAGACACACGGAAGAGCGCTTTGACAGCTACACAGCAGTGGAAGTTGCTAACAAAGCTGAATTTTAGCGGAATGGGGAAAACTGAAATACAACCCAATTTCCATGACAGGCCCCCAGAACGACCCTAGAATTTAGAGTACTTTGGGAAGTCGAGGTGACGGCAGAGCTTAAAACAGCAGGACTGGTTGAAAATATGTTTTGGAAGCAATCAGATTCTCTGACCCCCCCCTCAGACAGGTCGCACAGGAGGATGAGTGGGGAACAAGGGTCACAAAAGATGTGAGGACAGCATCTAACATGACAAGGACCAAAAATAAGGCAGCCTGGAGAAACAGAGTACACAGAAAAAGAGTTTCTACTATCAATGAGCTCAGAGAAATAGATGAAAACACTGCACCCAGGAAACAAGCACAGGATGCTATGAAGACTATTCACAAGATGAAAAAGAACTCTTGGAATTTAAAAATAAGTAGCTAAAATTAAAAACTCAAATGTAGTTTGAAGATAAAATTGGGGAACTCTCCCAGAAAGTAGGCAGGAAAAAAAAAAGAGAGATTGAAAGTGTCCACCAATGGATGAAAAAAGACTCACACCATAGAAAGCACACCAGAATAAACTGTTGTAACACCAGGGGCACAGAGAAGGGCCTGAGAACTTCCAGAGGGAAATACGCACACCAAAAAAAAAAAGAGGTTTTATTTAAAACTTCCAAATAGCAACACTGGAAGACTTAAGACAGTGGAGCAATTCCTTCAAAATTCTGAGGAAAAATGATTTCTAACCTAGAATTCTGTACGCAGCCAATTTAGTAAAGAGAAGTAATAGAAGACATTTTCAAACAATGAAGGTCTCAAAATTTTCATCCCCTGCATACTTTTTCTCAGGAAGTTGCTGGAAGATGTGCTCTACCAGATGAGGTCATAAATCAAGGGAAGGGAGATATGAAGTCCATGGAACAGGGGACCCAATGGACAGGAGAGGCCAAGGGAAGCTACAAGGTGATCTTGAGGGCAGATCCCAGGATGACAGCTCTGCGGCGGATCTAGGGAACAACCAGTCAAGGTTGGAACAGATCAGATCTGGAGAGAGTTATGAAGTCGATGAATTTACGCAACGTTTCTGCAGACACCAAGAGGACATTTACACAACTGGGAAGCCTCTGGGATTAGTGAGTGCTGAGGACGCAGAAAACTAAACAAATAAACAAACAATATTATCAATTCCAGGGAAAACAAAATGTTTCACAGGAAAGGAAAAGTAGTCATTACATAGCATGAGCTCAGCTGAGAATCGTGTTTAGATGATTATTACGATGGAGTTGCTGATCATGACCTCACTCTAGGGGGCGACGGGGGATGGGAAGTGTGCTCACAGGCAGCAGTGTGGGGTGTAGGTCGGGAAGCGGGATAAATCCTCTTCTTCCTCAGTGGGGAGACGATACAGAATGCCTAATTCTGAAAATACAAGAGATATGCTCACTAGAAATAAGGAGGCTAGTACCACATGGATCAGAGACTAAAGTGTTTCCCTCTGAGGGACAGGAAATGACTCCAAATGATGTATAAGCGATACAGATAAAAATTAGATTTAAATACTGAACTATACAGGTGCTATTTCTGAAGCTTTGGACAGTAGATGCTCTTTCCACAAGAGCAGGATGTATTTACAGTGTTAGGGTCTCTCTCTGCTTGCTCTCAGGTTGTGTTTCTCACTCACGACATGGATACACCGTGTTCCCAGGTGTGGAAACTGGAACGCAGAGCGTGGCCACTGTGGACGCCAGCGCTCATAGGACCCGCGGGGATGTGCCCCAGCCCCACTGTCACTACGAGTCAAAGGTCAGAAGCAGGCTTGGAACTGACATCGCATGTGTGTGTGTGGCTGCTTGAGTCAGACCATGAGCCAGAGCCAAGGCACAAAAAGCTGCAGAACAGCAATGGCCACAGGATTAACCTGGGCTCAGCACAACAGAGCCACAGGGAAAGGGACGAGTAAACCGAGTCAGACTCTGGGGAACTGTGGGGAAGTTGCCGGCTGGCGTGCCAGTGCCCTACTAGCCTAAAGGGACAAATATTTACTTCTCAATGACCCCTTAAGCAAGGGCAGTAGAGTGATGGAAAGAATGGAGATAGGAGAGAGACAAGATGGCGGAAGAGTAAGACGTGGAGATTACCCCTTCCTCCCCACAGATACACCAGAAATACATCTACACGTGGAACAACTCCTGCAGAAAACCTACTGAACGCTGGCAGAAGACCTCAGACCTCCCAAAAGGCAAGAAACTCCCCACGTACCTGGGTAGGGCAAACGAAAAACCCTAAAAACAGAGACAGAGGAGAGGGACGGGACCGGCACCAGTGGGAGGGAGCTGGGAAGCAGGAAAGGTTTCCACACACTGAGAAGCCCCTTCGCGGGCGGAGACTGCGGGTGGCGGAGCGGGGACGCTTCGGAGTCGCGGAGGAGAGCACAGCCGCAGGGGCGCGGAGGGCAAAGCGGGGAGATCCCCGCACGGAGGATCGGCGCCGACCGGCACTCAGCAGCCCGAGAGGATTGTCTGCTCCCCCGCCGGGGCGGGCGGGGCTGGGAGCTGAGGCTCGGGCTTCGGTCGGAGCGCAGGGAGAGGACTGGTGTTGGCGGCGTGAACACAGCCTGCAGGGGGCTAGTGCACCACGGCTGGCCGGCAGGGAGTCCGGGAAAAAGTCTGGACCTGCCGAGGAGGCAAGAGACTTTTTCTTCCCTCCTCTTTGTT
>RJWK010070201.1:0-10965 GCA_004363435.1 Platanista minor | reverse complement strand
CTTGATTACTGTAGCTTTGTAGTGTAGTCTGAAATCCAGGAGCCTGATTCCTCCAGCTCCGTTTTTTTTTTCTCAAGATTGCCTTGGCTATTCGGTGTCTTTTGTGTATCCATACAAATTGTGAAATTTTTTGTTCTAGTTCTGTGAAAAATGCCATTGGTAGTTTGACAGGGATTGCATTGAATCTGTAGGTTGCTTTGGGTAGTATAGTCATGATCACAATGTTGATTCTTCCATCCAAAAATATGGTATATCTCTCCATCTGTTTGTATCATCTTTAATTTCTTTCATCATTGTCTAATAGTTTTCTGCATGCAGGTCTTTTGTCTCCTTAGGTAGGTTTATTCCTAGGTATTTTATTCTTTTTGTTGCAATGGTAAATTGAGGTGTTTCCTTAATTTCTTTCAGATTTTTCATCATTAGTGTATAGGAATGCAAGAGATTTCTGTGCATTAATTTCATTTCCTGCTAATCAAATTCATTGATTAGCTCTAGTAGTTTTCTGGTAGCATCTTTAGGATTCTCTATGTATAGTATCATGTCATCTGCAAACAGTGACAGCTCTACTTCTTTTTTTCCGATTTGGATTTCTTTTTCGTCTCTGATTCCTGCAGCTAAAACTTCCAAAACAATGTTGAATAGTAGTGGTGAGAGTGGACAACCTTGTCTTGTTCCTGATCTTGGTGGAAATAGTTTCAGTTTTTCACCCTTGAGAACGATGTTGGCTGTGGGTTTGTCATATATGGCCTTTATTATGTTGAGGTAAGTTCACTCGATGCCTACTTTCCGGAAGGTTTATATCATAAGTGGGTGTTGAATTTTGTCGAAAGTTTTCTCTGCATCTATTGAGATGATCATATGGTTTTTCTCCTTCAATTTGTTAATATGTTTTATCACATTGATTGATTTGCGTATATTGAAGAATCCTTGCATCCCTGGGATAACCCCCACTTGATCATGGTGTATGATCCTTTTAATATGCTGTTGGATTCTGTTTGCTAGTATTTTGTTGAGGATTTTTGCATCTATGTTCATCAGTGTCATTGGCCTGTAGTTTTCTTTCTTTGTGGCACCTTTGTCTGGTTTTGGTATCAGGGTGATGGTGGCCTCATAGAATGAGTTTGGGAGTGTTCCTCCCTCTGCTATATTTTGGAAGAGTTTGAGAAGGATAGGTGTTAGCTGTTCTCTAAATGTTTGATAGAATTCAACTGTGAAGTCATCTGGTCCTGGGCTTTTGTTTGTTGGAAGATTTTTAATCACAGTCTCAATTTCAGTGCTTCTGATTGGTCTGTGTATATTTTCTATTTCTTCCTGGTTCAGTCTTGGAAGATTGTGCTTTCTTAAGAATTTGTCCATTTCTTCCAGGTTATCCATTTTATTAGCATATCGTTGCTTGTAGTAATCTCTCATGATTTTGTATTTCTGCAGTGTCAGTTGTTACCTCTCCTTTTTCATTTCTAATTGTATTGATTTGAGTCTTGTCCCTTTTTTTCTTGATGAGTCTGGCTAATGGTTTATCAATTTTATCTTCACAAAGAACCAGCTTTTAGTTCTATTGATTTTTGCTACTGTTTCCTTCATTTCTTTTTCACTGATCTCTGATCTGATCTTTATGATTTCTTTCCTTCTGCTAACTTTGGGGTTTTTTGGTTCTTTTATCTCTAATTGAGTTAGGTGTAAGGTTAGGCTGTTTATTTGTGATGTTTCTTGTTTCTTGAGGTAGGATTGTATTGCTATAAACTTCCCCCTTAGAACTGCTTTTGCTGCATCCCATAGGTTTTGGGTTGTCGTGTCTGCATTGTCATTTGTTTCTAGGTATTTTTTGATTTCCTCTTTGATTTCTTCAGTGATCTCTTGGTTATTTAGTAGTGTCTTGTTTAGCCTCCATGTGTTTATATTTTTTATAGATATTTTTCCTGTAATTGATATCTAGTCTCATAGCATTGTGGTTGGAAAAGATATTTGATATGATTTCAATTTTCTTAAATTTACCAAGGCTTGATTTGTGACCCAAGATATGATCTATCCTGGAGAATGTTCCATGAGCACTTGAGGAGAAAGTGTATTCTGTTGTATTTGGATGGAATGTCCTATAAATATCAATTAAGTCCATCTTGTTTAATGTATCATTCAAAGCTTGTGTTTCCTGATTTATTTTCATTTTGGATGATCTGTCCATTGGTGAAAGTGGGGTGTTAAAGTCCCCTACTCTGATTGTGTTACTGTCGATTTCCCCTTTTATGGCTGTTAGCATTTGCCTTATGTATTAAGGTGCTCCTATGTTGGGTGCATAAATATTTACAATTGTTATATCTTCCTCTTGGATTGATTACTTGATCATTATGTAGTGTCCTTCTCTGTCTCTTGTAATAGTCTTCATTTTAAAGTGTATTTTGTCTGATATGATAATTGCTACTTCAGCTTTCTTTTGATTTCCATTTGCATGGAATATCTTTTTCCATCCCCTCACTTTCAGTCTGTATGTGTCCCTAGGTCTGAAATGGGTCTCTTATAGACAGCATATATACAGGTCTTGTTTTTGTATCCATTCAGCCAGTCTATGTCTTTTGGTGGGAGCATTTAATCCATTTACATTTAAGGTAGTTATCGACACGTATGTTCCAATTACCATTTTCTTAATTGTTTGGGGTTTGTTACCGTAGGTCTTTTCCTTCTCTTCTGTTTCCTGCCTAGAGAAGTTCCTTTAGCATTTGTTGTAAAGCTGGTTTGGTGGTGCTGAATTCTCTTGGATTTTGCTTGTCTGTAAGGGTTTTAATTTCTCCATTGAATCTGAATGAGATCTTTGCTGGTTAGAATAATCTTGGTTGTAGGTTGTTCCCTTTCATCCCTTTCAGTATGTCTTGCCACTCCCTTCTGGCTTGCAGAGTTTCTGCTGAAAGATCAACTGTTAACCTTATGGGGATTCCCCTGTATGTTATTTGTTGTTTTTCCCTTGCTGCTTTTAATATTTTTTCTTTGTATTTAATTTTTGATAGTTTGATTAATATGTGTCTTGGTGTGTTTCTCCTTGGATTTATCCTGTGTGGGACCATGTGCTTCTTGGACTTGATTGACTGTTTCCTTTCCCATATTAGTGAAGTTTTCATCTCTAATCTCTTCAAATATTTTCTCAATCCCTTTCTTTCTCTCTTCTTCTTCTGAGACCCCTATAATTCGAATGTTGGTGCATTTAATGTTGTCCCAGAGGTCTCTAAGAGTGTCCTCAATTCTTTTCATTCTTTTTTTCTTTATTCTGCTCTGCGGTAGTTATTTCCACTATTTTATCTTCCAGTCACTTATCCGTTCTTCTGCCTCAGTTATTCTGCTATTGATTCCTTCTAGAGAATTTTTAATTTCATTTATTGTTGTTCATTACTGTTTGTTTGCTCTTTAGTTCTTCTAGGTCCTTGTTAAACGTTTCTTGTATTTTCTCCATTCTATTTCCGAGATTTTGGATCATCTTTACTATCATTACTCTGAATTTTCAGGTAGACTGCCTATTTCCTCTTCATTTGTTTGCTCTGGTGGGTTTTTACCTTGCTCCTTCATCTGCTATGTGTTTCTCTATCTCCTCATTTTGCTTAATTTACTGTGTTAGGGGTCTTCTTTTCTCAGGCTGCCGGTTCGTAGTTCCTGTTGTTTTTGGCGTCTGCCCCCAGTGGCTAAGGTTGGTTCAGTGGGTTGTGTAGGCTTCCTGGTGGAGGGGACTCGTGCCTGTGTTCTGGTGGATGGGGCTGGATCTTGTCTTTCTGGTGGGCAGGACTGTGGCCGGTGGTGTGTTTTGGGGTGTCTGTGACCTTATTATGCTTTTAGGCAGCCTCTCTGCTAATGGGTGGGGTTGTGTTCCTGTCTTGCTAGTTGTTTGGCATAGGGTGTCCAGCACTGTAGCTTGTTGGTCGTTGAGTGGAGCTGGGTCTTAGCATTGAGATGGAGATCTCTGGGAGAGCTTTCACTGTTTGATTTTACGTGGAGCCAGGAGGTCTCTTGTAGACGAATGTCCTGAACTCGGCTCTCCCACCTCAGAGGCTCAGGCCTGACACCCAGCCAGAGCACCAAGACCTTGTCAGCCACGTGGTATCTAGAAAAACGTCTGGGAGAAAACAAAGCAGGGCCAGCTGCTTAGCAGTTGCAGCTGTAACAGGAAGCTTATTCCTCCCTATGGATGGGGCAAGTTGTCCTGCAGGTGCAAGGGCGCCTCCCTGGTCCTAAGGAAACTCACTTCTTTTCACCCTCGCTGTGGACTAGCGCTGACATTGTGTCAGTACATTTGTTTTTAATTAAATTAATTTTAAAAGCAAATACTCAAGCATATATATAAAGTTCTCTTTTTTACAGATTCCAAGTGGCTTATGAAATCAAAATTCTACCTTGTCTTCCTAAAAATGATTCACCAAAAATAAATAAATAAATAATTTTTTTAAAGAAGTATTCTAGACCTAAGGAAACGTGATGGAAGGAGCAATTGATTTTAGAAGTCAAGAGAGTAATATATTGAGAATTAGGAAGGCTTTATGGGGAAAGCACTACTGGTGGACTTTGAAAGGTATATAACTCTCCTTTTACATTTGAAGAGGGTTCTATGCAGGGGGTGGATGCTGGGTGGGACCAGATGAGCAAAGCACAGAGGAGAAAAATTCCAAGATATATTTGTTTCTGCTTTTGTTTTTTAAATAAATTTATTTATATTTTATTTATTTATTTTTGGCTGTGTTGGGTCTTTGTGGCTACGTGTGGGCTTTCTCTAGTTGAAGAGGGGGGGGGCTACTGTTTGTTGCGGTGCAGAGGCTTCTCCTTGCAGTGGCTTCTCGTTGCAGAGCATGGGCTTTAGGCATGTGGGCTCAGTAGTTGTGGCTCGGGGGCTCTAGAGCGCAGGTTCAGTAGTTGTGGCGCACAGGCTTAGTTGCTCCGCGGCATGTGGGATCTCACTGGACCAGGGATGGAACCCATGTCCCCTGCATTGGCAGGCGGACTCTTATTTAACCACTGCGCCACCAGGGAAGTCCCTCCAAGGTATATTTGGGGGCTAAGTTTTCTATAGCTGAAGTTTAGCACGCGGGGGCCAGTGGTGGCAGATGAAGCTTTACGATTGGAGCCACATCATGGACCTCAAATGACATGCAAAAGCCTCCCTGCTCTCACAGATACTTCTCTGGGAAGAATTACTTAAATGGAGCTGTTATTTCAATACATAATACCACCTAACTCCACTTCTGCCTCCTCCCCGTCCCCCTTCATCCCTCAGAGAGAGCAAAATGTCCCTGCATTGTAACCTTGGACAACTTACTTCTCTCTGTACCCTGATTTCCCCATCTATAAATGGATATTAAAGGTAGTACCTACTCATTAAGTGAGTCACTTATAGCAGTATAGGGGCATAGTCAGCAACGTATGAGTGTTTGTTACATAAATAATGGATATAGCTCTACCCAGTAGAAAAATCTCAAAAAATTGTTCTGAGTCATATAAGGAAAGGGAAGGATTTCAGATCTGTTTAGAATCTCTGCTAATTCCCAACCTTGGGCTTAAGACTTTTCACGTTACAAATTTAAGTATATCATTACAGCCTTAAAGAACATAATTGCTAAAAGGACTGCTAGTGTGCCTTTTTATTTTAGAGCTCAGGTAGATGCTGCTTTTCCAGCCCTAGGAGCTGCTTACAGAGTTTCATTAAACAAGTACCTTTCTAATTATGTAAGGCATTATTTAAGACTTTGGAAATTCCTTGGCTTCTAGCTACAGCGTTTTGACATTTTCAGTTCATTACCAACTGTATATACACCTATGAACTGTGGAAAAGTGATAATAAATAGGAAAAATGTGGAACCTACATTAAATATTTTGAGATTTGACTTATGCATTTTCTGTTCTCCATGTTTGTAGTTGTTTTGGTTGTATATTGATTCATAATAAAAGTTTACAGTAAAAGATAATGTCTTTAAAACAGCACTTTATTATTTCACACAGTTCTGGGGATTAGGAGGGCCACCTGGACACTTCTCCATGTGGTGTTGGCTGGGATTAGCTCTTCACATAGTTCTTCATCATTCTCTCATTGTTCAGTGGTTTAGCCTGAGGTTCTTTACATGCCAGCAGGGACCCAAGAGACTGAAGCAGCCTGTGCTCTTAAGGTCTACACAAAGAGTCAGCCTAGAAACACATCTGCTGCATTTGATTGGTCAAAGCAAAACAGAAGACCAGCCCAGATACTAGAAAACAAACTCCCCCTTGATGGAAGGAGCTGAAAATACTGTGGCCATGATTTCCAACCTGCCACAATAGCTTACCAAGTTAACTATAAAATTAAAATTGACCAAGTTGGTAAAATTCCAGATTCTGACTTCTGTCCCATACTTTTGCCCTAGAAATTCACTGCAGGATAGGAAGTAAACAGAGATACCAAGGAAAAGCATGCAGATAGCCTTCATCGGTTTTCTTTAACATTTACTTTTACTCTTTTTTTGTCTAAGCCATGTGGCACATGGGATCTTAGCTCCCCGACCAGGGATTGAACCCACGGCCCCTAGCAGTGGAAGTGCAGAGTCCCAACCATTGGACTGCCAGGGAAGTTCCCTTCATCAGTTTTCAAGCTGTGTATTTTAAAGCCTATTAGTAACATCTGACTTAAGGACCTAGTCAGTTAACTAGCACACACATTTTCTAATCAATTAACTAGCACACACGTTTCTTGCCTGCTAAAGCCTACACTCCTAGCTTCTCTGAAAACTAGGGCATATAGTAGTATCAGTAATTAAGTGCAAGGATTTTGTAACAGGAGCTAGGTTTAAATTCTGGCTTTGCTAACTTTGTGTGACTTTAAATTATCTGAAGTCTGTATTCCTCAGATTCATCCAGAAAACAAGGATGTCCATCTGGCAAAGTTTTTGTGAAGCTTAAGAAAGGTAATGTATTCAGAGATTAGCAGAAGGCCTGGCACTTGGTAAGCATTCAGCAAGGTTAATAATTTTTATTAGATAGGCCTGTGTCTGCATGAAGGTGTATTGATGCCTTAAGATTTGCATATGACTCTTGCAAAGGGGGGCACTTGGCATTGGGGACTTCACAAACACTCTAAAACAGTGAAGCCACCCCAAGAAGCTTTTGGGCTATAGCTTTCTAAATTTTCTTAAGTGCCTTTCCTGACTTTTTTTTTTGGTACGTATAAATTTCCTCTTGGCTTGCTTTGCTGCCCCCTTCTGACAGAATGGGGAAGAGTTCAATGATGTCCCACCTCTACAGCCACTGAAACTTGTAAAAGCTATCAGTGTCAAAGAATCCAACTTTCAAAAGCCTTTGGCTGTAAATTGAAGTGAATTCACATGAAAGCAAGGTCTAAATGTAAAATTTCTACATATAAATTTTACTTTATTTCTGTTACATGGAAATTGATATTGACAGATGAAATAATATTAAAATGGATCAATCCATTTTCAATCTTTAGATTGAAAAGATGCCAGGAATACTTTGTTATTCTGAATGGCAATAGTAAATTTCCTATAAACTTCATTTTA
Organism: Platanista minor; assembly: GCA_004363435.1. NCBI lineage: Eukaryota > Metazoa > Chordata > Mammalia > Artiodactyla > Platanistidae > Platanista > Platanista minor. The sequence continues at coordinate 3,457 of RJWK010070201.1, read as the reverse complement.
CCTTTCTGAAACAATAAAATGTGTACATATATAATTTTAATTTAAAAAATGTTTTTCTAGGGAATTCCCTGGTGGTTAGGACTCAGTGCTTTCACTGTGGAGACCCCGGTTCAGTCCCTGGCTGGGGAACTAAGATCCTGCAAGTCGCGAGGCGCAGTGTGGTCAGAAAAAGAAATAAAAATGGTTTTCTAATGTTAATATCAGCTAATCTCTACATATTTCAAATTACACAATACATGTAGTATGCCCAGACTGGTATTTTAAATTTTTTGCATAGAAGCTGCATGAAGATGTTATTGTATAATTAATTGAAATACAATGAGAAATGCTAAATACTTAGATTTTATATTTAATACAGTAAATTATTTAATGCTTTCTCACATTTTAGTTTTAGAGAGTATTGGAAATATTCTAACAGGTTTACATATAAGTTGATAAAGCTAAAATTTAAAAACTACAATACTTTAAAATATCACAGATGTATTGTACACTTGGGTACTTACTATAAACTTAATCCTACTAAAATTTTTTTCAGTGAGGAAAACAATGTTTTAAGGAGAAATTTAGAACTACTCTTCTGTTTAACGTTTGGCTATTTGGGTATAAATCTGTAGTAGCTAAAGAATATGTTCTTGCTGAAATGTTCGCAAGAGTTAAGTCACAAATACTATTACATTAAATCACGATTATAGTACATAGGCCATCTTATCTCTAAAAAATGAAAAATGGCCGGAATCTTCGGAATTCCCTTCCCCCACTAACTCAACAAAGCCCAGATTTGTTGTAGTTTAAAACACTGAGACACATCTTCTTGAGCTACCCAAGCATAGCTGCTTTTCACTGATTAAATTGTTCACGATATAACTGGTCATCTGCATATCATGCAAGATTTGTGCACCTTAAATAGCGGGGGAAACAGACTACAGCAAATCTGTTAAGAAAATACAGCTTATATTCAAAACTAGAGCTACTTTTAGCACAATATGTTGAATGGATACGTGCCAAAATTTTTGTTAAAGTTTTCGCAATTCTCCATCTGCCAGAATTGAAAATATGAGCTTCTGGCATTTAAGAGCTGTGTAACAAAGGTCTAAAATTGGAGAATAGAGTATTAAAAAACTGAAATTAATTCACATCTGATTATTTAGAAAGCTATTAAATATGAATGTGAACTTTTGCTATCTAAAATAATATCACTAAAAGCAGGCAATTAGGAGACATCTGTGTAAGAAAACAAAAACAGCAAAAACTTTTCCAAAACTTTTCCAAAACAGTGATTTAATTAAATTTAATTCTATATTTAGCATTAAAATAGAATGACTTCACAGATTGCAATCAAGACCACCAAAAATGTACTTCAAAAAAATATTATAATCAGAACACATTTTAAGACTAAATATACTTAAGATGTCATTCTTCACTTGAATTTCTCTCAAAAGCTTCAGATTGCAAATTGCATTATTTTTATTGCTTCCCTTCTCATTTAGCACAAAATCATCTCTTTTTAGTTTAACTATGTGCCCATTAATAGACAAATGGATAAAGAAGATGTGGCGTATACATACGATGAATATATATTACTCGGCCATGAAAAAGAATGAAAATTTGCCATTTGCAACAACATGCATGGAACTAGAGTGTATTATGCTAAGTCAGACAGAGAAAAACAAATCCTGTACGATTTCACTTATAAGTGGAATCTAAAAAAAAAACAAACGAACAAACCTAACAAAACAGAAACAGATTCACAGATAGAAGAAACTGGTGGTTGCCAGAGGGAAAGGGGGTGGGGGGATGAGTGAAATCGGTGGAGATTAAGAGGTACAAACTTCCAGTTATAAATGAGTCACAGGGATGTCATGTACAGCACAGGGAATACAGTTCAATAATATTGTAGTAACTTTGTATGATTACAGACGGTAACTAGACTTATCGTGGTGATAATTTTGTAATGTATAAAAACATTGGATCACTGTGTTGTACACCTGAAATTAATATAATATTGTAAGTCAATTATACTTCAGTTAAAAATTGACACAGGCAATGGTGTTAAAAAAATGTTTTAAACAATAAAATAAAAAAAAGAATTTCACAGTTTCAGCTATTTGAAGTGACCACAGGGGTTTAGGACATACAGTTATGTAAATTTGCTCAGGTAAAAACTTAACCGCATGTCCTATGAGGCTGTTACCTGAGAGGAAGTCACTTAGCTAATGACTGAACCTAGCTCAGCACTGACATATGACTATGGCTTTACTGCTCTCTGCTTACCAATATTAGGAGAAAATGTCCATAAAGTGAAAAATACTAGAGTAAAAAATACTATTTGTGAAAAATTGCTTCTAAAAGAAAGGTAACTGATAGTGTTAGGATGGAAAAAGAAAGATTAAAGGTCTTTGTAGCATTAGCTGTAAGGGAGAGGATTTGGATAAAGTGGCAGGATAAATTTGCTAGTGGTTTATCTCAGATACAAATGACCTTATTATATGCTTTATATAGAAAAATAAAAATGAGTAACTTAATATATTGAGTGTTCTAGGCAATATAAAAATCACTGGGAGAAAGCTAAAGGTGGAAAAAGTCAGAATTTAAAGTATTATAAAGATAGGCAATGGAACAGAAAGAAAAAAATCTAGTAATTGACTCAGATCGATGAATATATAACATATGACAAGACTACATACTTAATGGAGGAAGGACATTAACTGGTGATTCATAAAAGGAAAAAGAAATCTACCTCACACTCTATACAAAAAAATTAATTCTGTAGCTTTAGATAAAAACATAACATAAAAATGTAAATAAAAAATAAAGCTTCTAGAAAACTAAAGAATATCTTTATGGGGCTTACCTGGTGGCGCAGTGGTTGGGAGTCCGCCTGCCGATGCCGGGGACGCGGGTTCGTGCCCCGATCTGGGAGGATCCCGCATGCCGCGGAGCGGCTGAGCCTGCGCGTCCGGAGCCTGTGCTCCGCAACGGGAGAGACCACGGCAGTGAGGGGCCCACGTACCACAAAAAAAAAAAAAAAAAAATCTTTATGATCGTGGGGTGGACAAAGGTTTCTAAAAGAGGACACCAAAAAGGAGTAATTATAAAGGATTGATAACTTGGATTTAATTAAATTCAATTAAACAAACAAAAAAACACCACTAGCGGAGTGAAAAGGCAAAGCATGGGCAAACCCACTTGGAATATATAAATAATTCCAACAAATCAACAAGAAGAAGACAAACAACTAAATAGAAAAACAGGTGCAAAATTGCCGGATGATAGGATATCTGCATACTCAGCTTTAGTAGATACTGCGAAACAGTATCTGCTTGAGACTTAAACAGGTCCTTCACAAAAATGAATATCCAAAAAAAAAAAAACACAACTGTTAGGGCTTCCCTGGTGGTGCAGTGGTTGAGAGTCCGCCTGCCGAGGCAGGGGACACGGGTTCATGCCCCGGTCCGGG
>RJWK010070200.1:0-10965 GCA_004363435.1 Platanista minor | reverse complement strand
TACAGAGTGAAGTAAGTCAGTAAGAGAAAAACAAATATTGTATGCTAGCACATATATATGGAATCTAAAAAAAAAAAAAGGTTCTGAAGAACATAGGGGCAGGACACGAATAAAGACGCAGACATAGAGAATGGACTTGAGGACACAGGGAGGGGGAAGGGTATGCTGGGACAAAGTGAGAGAGTGGTATGGACATATATACACTACCAAATGTAAAATAGATAGCTAGTGGGAAGCAGCCGCATAGTACAGGGAGATCAGCTTGGTGCTTTGTGACCACCTAGAGGGGTGGGATAGGGAGGGTGGGAGGGAGACACAAGATGGAGGAGATATGGGGATATATGTATACATATAGCTGATTCACTTTGTTATACAGCAGAAAGTAACACACCATTGTAAAGCAATTATACTCCAATAAAGATGTTAAAAAAAAAAAAAACAACTGCTGGTCATAACCCATTGAATTAATTTATGGTTTACAAATGGGTCATGACCCACACTTTGAAAATTACAAGTCCAAACAGAACTCAAAAGCTAAGATCTCACTTTTAAAATGTTTCACAGAAATATACAGGTAAGAGGAGAAAATATATGCAGATTAAAAATTATTAAATATTTGTACTGCATTTCTGGTATTTGGTCATTTTTCTGCAGGAGCTTCATAGCAAAAGAAAGCAGTCCCATGTTCTCTGATTTGGGGGAAGAATCAGCTGGCATCGGGTCAGAGTGTCAGATAGGTCTGCCCTGGGTGTGGGGACTTGAGGCCCCTGAGCAAGTGGCCTGCCTGGCTTTGGGCCTCCTTTCATGGTAGTGTGCTTGCCAGAAGGAGGCTGCTCCACTGAAGGCATGTGTTTTGTTCCGGGTTAACTCATGAGAGGAAACGCAGCCCTCTTCAGGTTCAAGGGTCCAGGCTTTCTTTTTGCTCTCATAGGTGCGGGGTGCCTGTGGGACCTGGGACTCAGTCTGGGCCGGAGTCCGATATTGCCGAAACGGCCTCCTCAGGTCTTGAGCATTATTTCACTGAGCTGCCGTAAATTTCCTGTGGAACCCTGGCATATTTGGCGTTCATTATGGACTAGAGGAAAAACACACACAAACACAGGGGTGAAGATAACAGCAGTCTGCCATGTAGTATTTATTATTTTGTTCCTGAAGTGTCATCACATACATTTATAACATTTTTATGATATGTGGCTAATGTGGCTAATGTTTGTCTTCCCCCCGCCTCCCGCCACACCCCCAGAGTGTTGAAGTCTCACCCTGGACCTCTGGAATTTCTGGCAGCTCAACCTGCCCAGGGCAGCAAGGGGAAGGGAGAGATACTGCATTTCCCAGGGTCCTCTCTCCCCCACTCTCTCCAGATGGAACTAGGACTGTGCCCCTCCATGCCATGTTTTACCTCCATTATGGAAACTAGGAAGTATTCTTTTCCTTGGTGGTACCAGATGGGTTGCAGTAAATCCATCTACACTCATTTGAGGATGGACAGAACAATCACACAGTGCAAGGAATAGTGTGACAGGCTGTTCTGCAGCGGGCAGGAATGCTGCCTTTTTTGCATCTGTGTTGCTGATCCATGGGCTGTGTCTCAGTGTGTGCTCTGTAGCTGACCAGTCCCCAATAAGTCCTGGATGACTTACTATAACACAGCAAGTAAGTAACAAAACAGAGTAACAAACAACCTATCAGTAAATTGTAAATTTGCCTAGTTTACCGTCTATCAGTGACAACATAGATGATGACAACCACAGCCAACCTCTGAACAGCTACGCAGTAGCAGCCACATATTGAGCACTTGCTGTGTGCCATGCTAGGAGCTTTGTCTCACAATATTTATTATCTTTATTGATCTTTATTACAGTAGTGTTGAGGTTTACACGTCCCTTTGAAATAGTCTCCTTTGACACACACCAACTGCATAAGGTATTATTATTTCCATTTTCTTTGCATGAAAATGTAGTTTTTATTTTTTATTTTTAGATTTTTTTTTGAAAATGTAGCTTTTAAAATGAGATTGGATAAGTAATTTACCACGGGAACCTAAAAAGAATCCAGAACAGTTCCAGAGACATCGCATCTCACACAGACTCTGTGTTGATGACTCATCAACTGTGGGCAGAGAGCAGGTGACTTTCCAGGAGGCAGGGCTTGTTCCCAGCATGGAGATTTCTCTCCTTTTCTTTCTGTTTCATATTCTCACTCATCATACCCACTCTACCTGTCCAGGCGGACAGGTTTATTAATGAGCATGCTTCGGATGTCTCTGCCTCCACATCTTTACTCCACTATTTCCCCACCTGGAATGTGCTCCTTTTTCTGCGACTCCTAGGTGAATTCTCCCCATCCTTCAAAGTCCAGGTCAAATTTCCTTCTCTTCCTCTTCTTCCTTTTTTTTTTTTCTTTAAAGGAAGCATTCTACGTAGCGCTCCAGCCTGAGGTCATCCACTGGTTCACAATTAAAATGAGCCTATCTTATCACTGGTAGCCCAAGCCCATGGACTCTCCTGCCCCTAGAACCCTGGGTGAGGCCAGGCATTACATACTGAGCTCCTGATATGAGCAGGAGATAAATATAAAAATGAGGATAATTTTGGCCACCCACAGGGTGGCCAAGTGTGACTAAATGAGATTATGTTAATAGCTGCCATTTACTGAAGGCTTGCTAGATATAAGCTAACATCTAATTTGCATATATTATCTCATTTAATTCTCAAAATAACCCTGTACGGCAAGTTTTATCATCCTTATTTTACAAGTGAAGAAACTGAGGTTCAGAGAGGTTATATAACTTGCCTTAAATCAGACAGGTAATCAGGGATATATCTGGTTTCAAACCTAGGAAAGTTGGCCTCTGGAATCTGTGCTGTTAATCACTTCAGTGTACTGAGTACTGTACCTGGTACACAATAAGTGGTGGGTAAATGGTACCCATTACTAATATTGTTATATTAAGCCTAGAAGTTAGGTAGAGAATATATCATCAGCTCCATTTTACAGATGAGAAAACTGAGGTTCAGTGGGAGTTTATATGACTTGTCCAAGATTATGAAAGCAGTAAGTAGTAGAGCCAGGACTTCTATTAATGCCATGTCTAACGGTTTTTCTACTTTATTTAGTGGTCTCCTTAGAACACTAGGTATATTCTTTGAAAGGAGGTTTCTCCAGGACCTTGGTGGTCAGATCAGCCTTCTTAACTGTGTGTTGCAACATGATCCTGAGTAGGGAGGAGGGAAGTGTGCTTGTGGGACCCCTTTATGTCTGGAATTAGCAGCTATAACTATGGACTGGGGGATCCCCAGCCCCAGTGCTTTGGGACTCTGGGCTCTTTCCACAAGTTCCTGTACTCCCATTGTTCTTTTTTAGGGAGAAGTCAACCTATCCTGGTTACAGCTCTCCTTCTGGGATCCTCATTGTGGGTCAGCTTTCTCTCAGGATGGGCTTAAGAATGACAGATTGCCAGGTAGGAGTGACCGATTCCCTTAGACGTTAGCACCTTGTGGTCAAGTTACAGCCAAACCATTATGTGCTATATGAGTTTCCTAGGGCTGCCGTAGCAAATTGCCACAAACTGGGTGGCTTAAGACAACAGAAATTTATTCTCTCATAGTTCTCAAGGCCAGAAGTCCAAAATCAAGATCTGCAGGATCATGCTGTCATGAAGGCTTTAGGAGAGAGTCTGTTCTATGTGTGTTTGTTTGTTTTTTTAAAAATATTTATTTATTTGGTTGCGCCGGGTCTTAGTTGCAGCAGGCAGGCTCCTTAGTTGCAGCTCACCAGCTCCTTAGTTGCGGCACGTGGGCTCCTTAGTTGCAGCAGACGGGATCCTTTAGTTGCAGCACACGGGCTCCTTAGTTGTGGCATGCTAACTCTTGGTTGCAGTATGCATGTGGGATCTAGTTCCCTGACCAGGGATGGAACCCAGACCCCCTGCATTGTGAGTGTGGAGTCTTAACCACTGTGCCACCAGGGAAGTCCCTGTTCTATGTCATTTTCTTAGCTTCTAGTTTTGCTAGCAATCCTTGGTGTTCCTTGGTTTGCAGCCTGTAACTCCAATCTCTTCTTCTATCATCACATGGCATTCTTCTCCTGTGTCTTCCTGTCATCTTCATATTGGGTTAAGGGTCCATCCTAATTCAGTGTAACCTCAACTAATTATATTTACACTAACCCAATTTCCAAATAAAGTCATATTCTGGGATACTGGGGTTTAGGACTTTAGTATATTTGAGGGTCTTGTGGGTGGACACAATTCAACCCATAACATGTACCCAACAGAATGGGCTGGAAGCCGAGACCTATAAGGGAAGTAGAGACCGGGATGGAAGGTGAGTACCTAAGTCTTCAAATCCAGGCTTCCTCAGTAGCCAGTGGTGATATAAATCAAGACCTTTCTCGTTGTCAGTTTCCTCCTCTATAAAATGGAGGGGTTGTATTAGGTGTTTTGTAAGATTCCCTCTGGATCTAACAGTGTGGTTCTTCTCAAGGAATTTATAATTCAGTCTTGGTACTGTGATTGGTGTATATGGTAAAAATTTATTAAAATGTCAAGTTTTAAAGCAGAATGATTTCTTCTGCTTTGGGGCTGCCAGGAACACTGGGTTGACGGTCATCCTTAGGTTTCTTTCAAGGTTTATGGAAAAGGCCAAATCTGACAATATTTGCAGTGGGTCAGTGAAGGGGAAATGGCACATGGATTATTCCTGGTCTGGGAATTTGAACAGGGAGGAGAAAAAGTGAGCTGGAGTTTTCAAGGAGGGCTTGTGAGGAAAGTATAGCCAACTGGGTGCTTACAGCGGTATTCCCTCTTCTGTTACCTATACTATTTTGTACATTTTCATTATGGCCCTTGTTACATGGGCCTCATATTCAAATGAAAGTATTGGTTTACATTCCCCCCATCCCTCACCCATGAGCTCCTCTAGGCAGGCCTCATATTTCAGTCACCTCTGTGTTCTCCTAATGTGATGCCTGGCACATAGTGGATGTTCAATAATGACATATTGATGAGCAGATAACAGGGAAAATTTGGATAGGTGGTAGAATGGTGATCTAGGTTAAAGCCTACTTATTCAGGGGTGATTTTTGCAAAGTCCTAGTGATTCCTTCATTGGCTACAGGCCCCTGCACTCCACTGCTTCCCATTTGCTGAGGAAACACCCTCTTAATCTTATCGTTGTTCCCCTGATTTCACGAGGAGGAGGTTGTAGTTTCGCCTTTATCAAAACTCCTTCTTTTCTCCAAAGAGCACACCATTGTGCCTGCTGGAACTCATTAACTCATCCTTCCGTATCCATAGAGGATTGGTTCCAGGAACCCCAGGATCCACAGATGCTCAAGTCCGGTATAAAATGAATTACTGGACTTCCCTGGTGGTCCAGTGGGTAAGACTCCACGCTCCCAATGCAGGGGGCCCGGGATCGATCCCTGGTCAGGGAACTAAGATCCCACATACCACAACTAAGCGCACGCACCGCAACTACCGAGCCCATGTGCTCCAGAGCTCTCATACCGCAACTAGAGAAGCTCGTGCGCCGCAACTAGAGAAGCCTGCACACTGCAACTAGAGAAGCCCACACGCCACAACGAAGAGCCCGTGCGTCGCAGGGAAGACCCAGCACAGCCAAAATAAATTAATTAATGAAAAAAAAATGGCGTACTATTTTCATATAACCTACGCATATCCTCCTGTATACTTTAAATCATCTCTAGGTTACTTATAATACCTAATACAATGTAAATACTATGCAGATAGTTGCCAGCATAGGCAAATTCAAGTTTTGCTTTTTGGAACTTTCTAGAATTTTTTCCCCAAAATATTTTTCATCCCCAGTTGGTTGAATCTGTGGATGTGGAATCTGCAGTTGCAGAACCTGAGGTTGTGGAGGGCTGACTGTACTTGTCAGATTCTAGGACTCTCCATGAGGATCAGGTGCTACCTGTGGTGAGTTCAGATTCATGGTGCCTTAATGTTAGAAGAAAGGGATTGAGTAAATTCTGTTCCCAGAAACCACAAAAGATTATCAAGAAATCTTAATGGATATAATTCTGAAAGGATAAAATACATGTACATTATGCATATATATTTTAAAGAAAATAGGCTTAGTTTCTTTTTACGTGTAAAAATAATAAATGTTCATTGTAGAGTATCATAATTGTGGGCCTCTCACTGTTGTGGCCTCTCCCGTTGCAGAGCACAGGCTCTGGACGTGCAGGCTCAGCAGCCATGGCTCGCGGGTTCTTCCTGGACCGGGGCACGAACCCGTGTCCCCTTCATCGGCAGGCGGACCCTCAACCACTGCGCCACCGGGGAAGCCCCCTCATATTTTTTATATAGATATGGTGAACAGAGATTCTGAAAGGTAGAAATAGTTTCTAGGGAGTTAAAATGCATCCTTTTTTACAACTAGAGTCAGTTTCAGGTGTGTTTCACTTTACATTATCAGGAGTGGGCAAAAAATTTAGAAATAGAATCCAAGAGTAGAGACCCAAGAAAACACAGGATTCTTGCTCAAGCTGTGGTAGTGAGGGGAAGGTAATGTATAACATCAGAAGGGCATGAAAGAGAATTCACGTGCATGGTTTCAGAGCAAGTAGATAGGGTTGCCCACAGTACCAGGAGCAAGATGAACCCAAATGATGCAACAGCCATGCAAATTACCTCGGCCAAAAAAAAGGAGGGAGAGAAGAAGGGAGAGAGGGAGGAAGGAAGATAAGAAGTCAAAAAGAGCAAAAGAGGGCTTCCCTGGTGGTGCAGTGGTTGAGAGTCCGCCTGCCGATGCAGGGGACGCGGGTTCGTGCCCCGGTCCGGGAAGATCCCACGTGCCGCGGAGCGGCTGGACCCGTGAGCCATGGCCGCTGAGCCTGCGCGTCCGGAGCCTGTGCTCCGCAAAGGGAGAGGCCACAGCAGCGAGAGGCCCGCGTACCCGCCCCCGCCCCCCCAAAAAAAAAAGAGCAAAAGAACCAGGGCCCCAAACACAAGAACAGATAGACAAAGCCACTCCAAAATCTGGGTAACTGATCCCAAGTAGAAAATTTACCAAAAGGGAATAATAAAAGTATTCAGAGAGAGAATCCAGGAAAAATTTCATGGAATGTAGAAGAACTAAACAGATCTGAAGGGCACACACTATAAACCAGGAAACATTGATACACAGTAATCAATATTGATTATGATTATTTAAGAATCAACATTAACATTCATCCTGGTTAAGTTATTTAGTTAAAGAAAGAATACTTCAAGTATCTAGGAAAGAAATGAACCAAGTTTTTGAAATAGGAATGAGCAGCAGGGAATCTGGATGGCCTTGGGTTTCTCTTCAATGACAGAAGCCAATGGAACAAGTTTAGTAGCAGAGTGCTGAGGGAAAGTTTAAGAACATTCATTACACCAGCGAGGTTGTCATTCAGATATAAAGGCCACACCATCATCAAAAAGTCTACAAATAATAAATGTTGGAGAGGGTGTGGAGAAAAGGGAACCCTCCTACACTGTTGGTAAGGATGTAAATTGGTGCAGCCACTGTGGAGAACAGTATGGGGGTTCCTCAAAAAACTAAAAATTGAGTTACTGTATGATCCAGCAGTCCCATTCTGGAGCATATGTCTGGAAGAGACGAAAACTCTAATTTGAAAAGATACATGCACCCCAGGGTTCATTGCAGCACTATTTACAATAGCCAAGACATGGAAGCAACCTAAATGTCCATCAACAGATGAATGGATAAAGAACCTGTGGTACGTATATACAATGGAACACTACTCAGTCGTAGAAAAGAATGAAATAATGCCATTTGCGGCAACATGGATCAACCTAGAGATTATCATACTAAGTGAAGTAAGACAGAGAAAGACAAATATCCTATGATAGCACTTACAGGTGGAATACAGAAAAGATAGAAATAAACTTATTTACAAAACAGAAACAGACTCACAGATATAGAAAATACACTTATGGTTACCAAAGGAGAAAGGTGGGGGGAGGATAAATTAGGTGTGTGAAGTTAACAGATACACACTATAGATTTATAACAGATATAAAATAGTTAAACAACAAGTACCTACTGTATAGCACCGGGAACTATATTCTATATCTTGTAATAACCTGTAATGGAAAAGAATCTGAAAAATAACATATATAGATATATGTATATGTATAACTGAATCACTTTGCTGAAAGTACCACAACCTGGTAAATCAACTATACTTCAATAAAAAGTAAAAAATAATAATTTCAAATATGAAGGGCACAGGTAAATGGTTTCAAATATGAAAGAACTCAGGAAATACTGATGCCCTCCCTTCTGAGCCATTTTGGCAAAAGATCACAAAGTGATGAAATTCAGCCAAAAGATCAAAAAGTGAAGAAATGAACCAAAATACAAATCTTAAGGATGGAAAAGCTATGGTAATAGGACTGGTGGTGAGCATCACATCCATTTTAATAAATAGTTAAGACTAAACAACTGGGGAATTATGATTGGAGAACAGCGTGTGTTATAGACAGAAATGAAGTAAAAATAATGTGAACATTATCAAGGAGGAGGTGGAGGTACGATGGTGCTCATCATCTCATCCTTTCCCAGGTAGGCTGTCAAACATCTGAAACTGTCTAAAACTGAAATAGGTCATTAATGTCTCAATCCCCTTAATTATTTTCATAAACTCCTTTTTAGCTTTAGAAGGATATTTTAGGAATTAATTTTTCCTGTGGCAAAGAAACAATTATTTGAAATCCAGCAATTCCTTCAGCTTCCTTTCAGTTTTCTTTTCTTCTGTGAAATTTAAATAAAATCAGGCTTAATACTTTATTTTTAAATAGCATGTAGAATATAGTCTCATGCCTGTCTGTCCATCCTTCCTGCCTGCATATCTGCATAAAGAAATGTCCATTACAATCATCACCTGGTGTTAATACTAATTATTTTTAGTTGGTGGAATTTTGGACAGTTTGTTGCTTTCTTCTATGTATTTTTCTTTTTCCTTATTTTTGAGTAATGAGCATGTATCATTTTAATAAAATGGATAAGGTCATTATTTAGAAAGGACAGATGAGAGTGGGAGAAACTTTATAACATGTAAGAATAAGTAGTGATATTCATAATAAAGAACTTCTACAAAATAATAGGAAAAAGGCAAAACACTCAGTTAAAAAATTGGGATGATATGAGTAGGTAACTCATAGAAGAATATATACAAATGTCCAATAAATATATAAAATGCATAATCACACTAGAAGTCAAGGAAAAGCAAATTAAAATGAGAGTTTTTTTTAACCTCTGTCACTAAAGACTGGTGATAATTAAAAAGGAATTATAATATCCAGTGTGGGGGAGGGTTTCCGGGAATGGGACTCTTACACACTTTTGGTGGCAATATAAATTGAGAAGGCTATTTTGGAGGGCGATTTGGCACTGTTTTCCAAAATTTAAAACACATATTCCTCTGATCTAGTAAATCCACTTTCTCAGAAGTCCTAGCCTAGAGAAACATTCTCAGAGATGCCCATGAATATCTGTCTGAGGATGTTCATTTAGCTTTTTTTGGCAGTAGTGGAAAAACAAACAAGGTGACCCTGAACTGTGGGAAACTCCATATTATGAACATGGTGGTTAGCATGTACTGATAAGGAAAGATCTATACGATGTATTTATTACTAGGTGAAAAACAGAACAGCACATATTAGAATGATCTCAATTATGTAACCATAACAAGTTGTGTATTTGTGAGATATAGGTATGTAAATGCAGAAAAAGGACTGGAAAGGTACATACCAAGCTTTGCAGTGGCTCCTTCTGGGGAGAGGAGTGGGATTGGGGGCTAGCATGAAGGGGGACTGTTTGTGTTTTATTCCGTATGACTTTGTGTTGTGTGAATCTTTTGCAGTGAGAATGTATTCATAATATACTTTTTTTTTTTTTAATTTGAAGAAAGTTGGGTAGATGAGCTTTTTTAAAGGCCCATAACCTGATAGTATGGTTTAGATAAAGCTGGGACTGGGACACAAAGTGGAGATGGTGGCAAAGGGCCATGAGGCTAGGTGAAGGGGGGAAGTGGGGGATGTTTTGTGCTTTAGACAGACCTGTGCCACACCGAGTAACAGACAGATGTTCTTGTGAGACATGCCAACTGCAGGGTTTATATTCTGAAATTCCCCTCTCTTTGGTATGGTTTAGCTGTGTATTTGAATTGACTGTGAATGAGGAACTCCATAGGTTTGTTAAATAATACTCTTAGAGAAGATGGGAGGGGTGGGCCTTAGGATTGCAGCATTTCGTGGAAATGTCTGTTACTCCACTTAAAAAAGACATATTTGATATCTATATAGATTCATATAGATTATTTATATAAATTATGGATCATAGTTTTGAAAATTATTCTGTAATGTGCTAGCCAGTATTGGTCAAGGGGCCATGCTTGGTTTGGCTTTAATATTCAAGCTAGAGACTTTTTGCTGGAGAAGAACACCTTACAGATGAAGGCCACTCTTCTTTTACAGTTCTTCCCAGTTCTGTAGAGGGGAGTTTCACATTTTAGAGAATTGTGTCATATCTGAGCTTCTACTGTTAAGGGTACAGTTTTGCCTTCAAGGGAAGTGCCACGTGTCTGAAATAAGAATCAGCCCTGAGAAGGACTTATAATCCTCTTTTATGTTCCCTTTAGGGCATCAATTGAAGAGAAATATGGCAAAGATCTGCTCAGCCTCTCTAGGAAGAAGCCATGTGGACAGTCTGAGACCAAGTAGGTGCCACATTTCTTTCTGCTTTCTAGGTTGGCTGATACCACTCAGGAGCCCCCATCACTTCAGCAGGCAGAGCTGGCCAGTAGGGTGAAGTGTGTTGGGCGAAAAAAATTTTTAATTTTTTTTTAAATTTCCAGTTGTGAAAAATATATAGAAGAATAGAAAGAAAGCTAAAATGAATTATGAAGCCATAACCCATTATTAATATTTTCTAAATTTTCCTTGAA
>RJWK010070199.1:0-10969 GCA_004363435.1 Platanista minor | reverse complement strand
CTGGTTCCTTGAGAAGATAAACAAAATTGATAAACCATTAGCCAGACTCATCAAGAAATAAAGGGGGAAGACTCGAATCAATTGAATTAGAAATTAAAATGGAGAAGTAACAACTGACCCTGTAGAAATACATGCCGTGGAGCGGCTGGGCCCGTGAGCCACGGCCGCTGAGCCTGCTTGTCCGGAGCCTGTGCTCCGCGATGGGAGAGGCCACAACAGTGAGAGGCCCGCGTACCACAAAAAAAAAAAAAAAATCTTCTAACAAACAAAAGCCCAGGACCAGGTGGATTCACAGGTGAATTCTATCAAACAATTAGAGAAGAGCGAACACCTATCCTTCTCAAACTCTTCCAAAATAACAGAGGGAGGAACACTCCCAAACTCATTCTGTGAGGCCACCATCATACTGATACCAAAACCAGACAAGGATGTCACAACGAAAGAAAACTACAGGCCAATAACACTGATGAACATAGATGCAGAAATCCTCAACAAAATGCTAGCAAACAGAATCCAACAGAACATTAAAAGGATCATTCACCATGATCAAGTGGGGTTTATCCCAGGAATGCAAGGATTCTTCAATATACGCAAATCAATCAATGTGATACACCTTATTAACAAGTTGAAGGATAAAAACCATATGATCGTCTCAATAGATGCAGAAAAAGCTTTCAACAAAATTCAACACATATTTATGATAAAAACCCTCAAGGAAGTAGGCATAGCGGGAACTTACCTCAACATAATAAAGGCCATACGTGACAAACTCACAGCCAACATCGTTCTCAATGGTGAAAAACTGAAAGCATTTCCACTAAGAACAGCAACAAGACAAGGTTGCCCACTCTCACCACTGTTATTCAACATAGTTATGGAAGTGTTAGCCACAGCAATCAGAGAAGAAAAAGAAATGAAAGGAATCCAAACCAGAAAAGAAGAAGTAAAGCTGTCACTGTTTGCAAATGGCACGGTCCTATACATACAGAATCCTAAAGATGCTACCAGAAAACTACTAGAGCTAATCAATGAATTTGGTAAAGTTTCAGGATACAAAATTAATGCACAGAAAATTTCTTGCATTCCTATACACTAATGATGAAAACTCTGAAAGAGAAATTAAGGAAACACTTTACCATTGCAACAACAACAAACAAGTATCTAGGAATAAACCTACCTAAGGAGACAAAAGACCTCTATAAAGAAAACTATAAGACACTGATGAAAGAAATTACAGAGGATACAAACAGATGGAGAGATATACCACAACATTGTGAAAATGACTATACTACCGAAAGCAATCTACAGATGCAAAGTAATCCCTCTCAAACTACAAATGGCATATTTCACAGAACTAGAACAAAAAATTTCACAATTTGTATGGAAACACAAAAGACCCCGAATAGCCAAAGCAATCTTGAGAAAGAAAAAAATGGAGCTGGAGGAATCAGGCCCCCACACTTCAGTCTATACTACAAAGCTACAGTAATCAAGACAGTATGATACTGGCACAAAAACAGAAATATAGATTAATGGACAGGATAGAAAGCCCAGAGATAAACCCATGCACATATCGTCACCTTATTTTTGATAAAGGAGGCAAGAATATACAATGGAGAAAAGACAGCCTCTTCAATAAGTGGTGCTGGGAAAACTGGACAGCTACATGTAAAAGAAAGAAATTAGAACACTCCCTAACACCATACACAGAAATAAACTCAGAATGGATTAAAGACCTAAATGTAAGGCCAGACACTATAAAACTGTTGGAGGAAATCACAGGCAGAACATTCTATGACATAAATCACAGCAAGATCGTTTTTGATCCATCTCCTAGAGTAATGGAAATAAAAACAAAAACAAACAAATGGGACCTAATGAAACTTAAAAGCTTTTGCACAGCAAAGGAAACCATAAACAAGATGAAAAGACAACTCTGAGAATGGGAGAAAATATTTGCAAATGAAGCAACTGACAAAGGATTAATTTGCAAAATTAACAAGCAGCTCATGCAGCTCAATATCAACAAAACAAACAACCCAATCCAAAAACGGGCAAAAGACCTAAATAGACATTTCTCTAAAGAAGATATACAGATTGCCAATAAACACATGAAACAATGCTCAACATTATTAATCATTAGAGAAATGCAAATCAAAACTACAATGAGGTATCTCCTCACACTGGTCAGAATGGTCATCATCAAAAAAATCTACAAACAATAAATGCTGGAGAGGGTGTGGAGAAAAGGGAACCCTCTTGCGCTGTCGGTGGGAATGTAAATTGATACAGCCACTATGGAGAACAGTATGGAGGTTCCTTAAAACGTTAAAAATGGAACTACCATATGACCCAGCAATCTCACTGCTGGGCATATCCCCTGAGAAAACCGTAATTCAAAAAGAGTCATGTATCACAATATTCATTGCAGCTCTATTTACAATAGCCAGGACATGGAAACAAACTAAATGCCCATCAACAGATGAATGGAGATAGAAGACGTGGCACATATATACAATGGAATATTAGTCATAAAAAGAAACAAAACTGAGTTATCTGTAGTGAGATGGATGGATCTAGAGTCTGTCATATAGAGTGAAGTAAGTCAGAAAGAGAAAAACAAATACTGTATGCTAACACATATATATGAAATCTAAAAAAAAAATAAATGTTTCTGAATAACCTAGGGGCAGGACAGGAATAAAGACGCAGACGTAGAGAATGGACTTGAGCACGCTGGGTGGTGGGAAGGGTAAGCTGGGACAAAGTGAGAGAGTGGCATGGACATACATGCACTACCAAATGTAAAACAGATAGCTAGTGAGAAGCAGCTGCATAGCACAGGGAGATCAGCTCGGTGCTTTGTGACCACCTCGAGGGGTGGGATAGGGAGGGTGGGAGGGAGACGCAAGAGGGAGGGGATATCTGGATATATGTATACGTATAGCTGATTCAGTTTGTTATACAGTAGAAACTAACACAACATTGTAAAGCAATTATACTCCAATAAAGATGTTAAAAAAAAAAAAAAAGACCTTTTACTCTTTTTCCTTCCTCCTTCCCTATTTCTCTTTTTCCTGCCAGTAGATGCCCAATTGCCCTAGCACCATTTATTCAAAAGGCATAGCAGGCATTTTTAAATTGTAACCTCTCCATTTGGACTTCTCTCTTGGTTCTCTATCAGTTGAGACCTCCATTCTCTGGCTTTCATGATGCCTTGCCCCCTCCCTTTTCATCCAGACCTCCAAAAGTCTTAATTGTGGGCTTGTACCAAGGCCACGGTCTCTGGATCCTCCTAAATGCTCAGTGCTTCTTCAAGGAGAAGGTAAGTACATCCATAGTATTGCCTTGCCTTCTTTCCCATTCCCCTTCAACAGTCTTGGTCTCAACGAACTAAAGAAATACCACCCTTGCTTAGATATGACAAGTCACTTGTAGAAACAGGATTTTTAATCTAACATTTCTGGATTTCCCTGGACTTGAATCCCCAGTTTCACAGCACATCACCCTGTGTCCTGGCTCCTTGTTTATTACTTCATTTTATGGCTACCACATTGAAAGAATTTGTCATGCTCAGATATCTGGCCCATGTAATAGACAAAGACTTGTGTATGTGCTAATGGAAGAGAATATAGGAAACCAAATGGGCTCTCTTCTGCCTTCTCCATACCCTAATATATCATATATGTCACAGCTGTACTCACTCACAGCATAGAAACAGCCCTGACTTAAAATCATCTAAATCTATGTGTGGCTTGAGGTAACGTTTCCACATAAGGATGTCAAGGGCCATTCCTTCCCTGACACATTCTTGAGGGAAACAGTTTAAGCCGAGGTACCATGCGGGGACAAGGTGATTATTCAGACCATCCTCTGGGATTTCTTGGTCTGGCCATAGCACAGTTCAGTCCCTTAGGCTGTAAAAACATGGCCTCTGAGGTCAATCTTGAATCAGTCTATGATTGTTTCTGGTTTTGTTTCACTAAACCCTGGATGTGTCAGAGCACAAAGCTGAGAGGGCTCTTTATCCACATGTCCATTTTAATGGGCCCTGGTATTTCTGTCCCTGTCCGTTCTGATTCAGTGTCATTATCATCAATGAATGTGATCATACTTTGCCTAAGGCACTTTAAGCAAATTAGACATTTTTTTTTAAATAATAAAAAGGTGACAGATGAAATGTTTAAAAATAGGATGGTGCTGACTCTGAGAATGTATCTGGAGTGGATGTATGAAGAGTGGAATGGTCTCTGTCAGGCTTTTTTTATGTTTGTCCACAACCTTTAACATTCTATAACTATTAAGAGGTGTCATCCTTCATGTTTTTCAAGCTATTCAAACACTTTTTAGTGCAACTACGTGGAAGATTCTGTTGTGTGTACTAGTTGGGGTGAGGAGGAAGGTACGTATACAAGGTAGTCCCCACCCCTAACTTTTCAACCTCTTAAGACTCTTACCATCCTTCAATACTTTTCCTAGGAGGTCTCCCCTAATCACTGTTACACGTAATTTTTTTTTCTTTAAGCCCTTCATAAATCTGTACCCATGACAATTATCTGGCTTATGCAAAGACTTTTCTGGAACCCCTCTTGTACAATGTTTATGTGGCATTAGTGAAAGCTTGTTATTTAGCATCCCTGGGGATTTCCATCTCTATCTTCCACCCCCCACACCCGCCCCCCACAATCACAAATTCTCCATCAGTACAGAGTAGTTGTAGCTCCTCTACAATTGACAGTATGAATTTGAGGCATAAAGTTTTATCTGCACTGACTCTCTGGTCTATCTTTTGGTTAGTTTATTTAGTTTTCTTAATTCATTATGTATTACTGGAAGTTAAACAGCTTTGTTTCCAAAGCTGGCTGGAAGCTTGTAACAAAATAGAAGTTCAGAGCCCAAGTGAGAGTCCTTCACAGGGCATCACTTGGTCACATCAGCCTCTCAAGTTTCAAAATTATATGACCTATTTAAAAATATTTAGCAATTTCCATTGCCTTTAATTGCACTTTCTGGCACTTGGTAAGGAATCT
Source organism: Platanista minor (assembly GCA_004363435.1). Lineage (NCBI taxonomy): Eukaryota > Metazoa > Chordata > Mammalia > Artiodactyla > Platanistidae > Platanista > Platanista minor. The sequence continues at coordinate 5,939 of RJWK010070199.1, read as the reverse complement.
TCCATAGTCACAATAACTTTTTTCAATGTTGCATCATAATATAATCTGGTAAAGGTATTAAAAGCAATCATTAGGGGTCCAAATTTACATTTAAATCAATGGAATACAACACTACCAATGCAAATTATTTAACTGAGGTGCAGATCAGATAAACTGTCACCTCTAATATAGAGCTTAGTTTTCATTTATTTAGGCAATAAAAGAAAGTCATTACAACTTACCCCTCTGCTTGACCGTTGGACGGTTTCTCCAGACACAGTGATAAGATGCATCCCAGCTTCTACACTGTTAAAATTTGAAGACAAAATATGAATCTTAGAATCAAGAAATCACTGTAGAGTATTTATTATTCTGGCTCTTTGGTGATGCTCCAGACATGGGTGTGAAAAACCACAACACCAACTAATTCTGGTAGAAGATAAAGTACAGGAATTCCCTGACAGTTGCCCTTGCGAACAGTCTCATCCTTATTGATACAGAAAACATTTAGGTTTAAATAGTGTTTAGATAGAAAACACCCAAGTAAAATACCTTCAATAACTGGGCAAAAAAACCTTTCCTCTCTTCCAGGGCCCATTTGTTTTTCTCTGCTACTCATAAATTTTGCCATGTTTTGAAATTATTTGAAACAACAGAGTGTAGTGGAATAAGCATTAGCTTTGGAGAATGGAGTTGAAAAAAAAAAACAAACAAACATGAGTTTTTATGGGGTAGGTAGCTCTTACCAACTCTGTGCATTTATTTCTCTGGGATTCTGCTTTCTCAGGAATAAAAGGAAGGTTTTTAAAAACCTACCTGGAAAAGGCATTGTGAGTTTTGCAAAAGATCTGGTATAGAACAGAGCTCAAAACTAATAGGTGCTTGATAAACGGCAGTTCATAATAATATGTGTTCCCTCTCACCGTTTTTTTTTTTTTTTTTTTTTTTAACCACTAGAATCTAGTATAAGAATGTTAATTTGATTTGATACTGTGGCACAATAGCCAACCATACCTAAGTTAAAGAAAACACCTTTTTGAGCATTTATTTTAATTGGCAGGGTGACAGAATTAGCGTTGAATGATCATTGGTCTATGTAAAGCCTCACCCACAAATCATATTGAGGGATGTACTTCTCCATGTGTTACATTTATTTGCTTTCCCCCAGCCATCCCAAGTTCCCTGGGGAGATAAGGCTAGTTATCAGCTCCAGAAGAAGGACAAGAAAGTGCATCATGCTGATCTCCTGACATTGCCTCTTCTTACCCTGCACCTCCCAGTCAGTAGACATTTGTTTCTGGCCCGGTGGGAGGGTTCAAAAATAGAGGACTGAAATTAACAGAGAAGTCACAGCTAGCATATGAGAACATACCTACAAATGCACACCCACATCTGCACCAATATTCCTTTCTCCTCTTATGTTAAAGAAATTGACCCTATTCCTGCCAAAACCACTTCCTCCACCTGTATTTTGACTCTTTCTTACAGTGCTCCTATCTCAGCTTACATTACCCATATATATATGATTTTGCATGGTGTCTACTTTTTCCATGAGAGCCTTTAACATCTTAATCATGATAATTTTAAGTTCTTGTCAAATCCAACATCTCTGTCATATCTGAGTCTGGTTGTGAAAATTATTTGTCTCTTCAGAGAGTGTGTTATTTTGCCTTCTGACCTGACTTGTAATTTTTGGTTGAAAGCCAGAGTTGTTTAGGGTAATAGGTACTACAGTAAATAGCCCTTTAGTGTGAGGATTATGGTAATCTGGCTAGGAGTTGGGCTGTGATTAATATTCATTGTCTCTAGAGACAACAGATGCTTCAAATTCCTCTGATAAGATTGTTTTCTCCTCCCTCCCAGCTTTGGGGCTTCCCTGTGTACTCCTCAGGCAGTCTGTGTCCTGCTGCTTGTTCACCTGTAACCCACTGTCGTCATGCCTGGAAGCTTGCACCCGTGTGTGGTGGTAAGGTGTGGGGGAAGGGGATGTCCTATCACCTTCTAACTGAGCGTCAGTCTTCTTAGTGGGCCTGTGTCCAGGGGTGTGGACTTCAGAGGAGTCTGTCTGTCCTCCCGGCGTAGAGCTTCCCCCACTAGTCTCTTTCCCAGCTACAACATGCTCAGTCTAATTCCTTGAAGCCCTTGCCCCTACTGACCAGGTTTTTCTTTCTTCTTCTCTTAGAAGAGATAGGAAGGCTGGGGCAGGAGGCCGGGAGGCAGGGTCCCCTTCCCCGAGCTGGAATAAGGTTTCAGAACTGCCCTCTGGCCAAGCCCTTCACCCAGGAGATTAGTCCTTTGCTTGGGAGAAACATTTGGGAGGGTTTTGACTGCAGCTGCCTCCCCCATCCCAGCCCTGCCAAGACTACCAAGGAGCTTTCTCAGATCCTCCCCGTGAGAAACTGGTGGGGTTCCTCCAGGAAAACCCTGGGAAACTATGAGGAGCTTCTCATTCTCATGCTTGCCAGACTTGGACTCCAGCAATTTGACAAAATAACCATTGAAGCGTTCCTACCAGCTTACAGTCTCAGCGGCTTCTGCTCTAGGTTAGCAGATCTCAGGTAATGTACCTCTCCAGATGCACCTGACTTTCCAGATTTCAGGGCGGTGGTTTGCCCTATGAGGTTAAGTCTGATCGGTGGTCCTCACCCTGCAACTCTAAGTCTCTGATTGGTCCAAGAAAGTCATTGATTTTCAGCTTGCACAGCATTTTCTACTTCTAAGGGCATGAGTAATCACTTCCAAGCTCTTAATATATCAAAGCTGAGACCAGAAATCCCTCCTCCTGTGTTTTGAGGCTTGTCCATCCTGCCTTCTCAGGAACCTTACCCCAAATAGCTAGTTTCCAATCTTGGCTGTGCATTGGAATCTCCTGAAAAGGTTTCATCACTGCTGTTGCCTGGGCTTCACCCCAACGGGTCTGATTTAATTAGTCTGGGGCTTGGAACAGTTGCCCAAATGATCATACACTTTCCAGATCAGAGTTATTTTTTCAAAACCTAAAACTGATCACGTCAGTCCATCTACTTAAAACACTCCAGTGGCTGCACATTACATTGTTCTTTTGAAAAAATAAAAAATCCTTATGTAGTTTACAAAATTCTGTACGGTCTGGCCCCTGCCTAACTAATCACCTCCCCTCACATCATTTTCCCATACTGGCCCTCTTTTACTTCGTAAAATGCACTGTGTTCCCTCTCACCACATTCATTCCACACATGTTATTGAACACCTACAGTGGCCCAGGCATTGACTGAGATACAGAATATACAGCAAAGACAAACACACACACACACACACACCCAAAAAAACACCTAATTGCCTGTGCACATGGGGCTTAGCTTTTTGTTACTGGGAAGACAGAGTCTAGACAAACAAAGTTGTACCTCAAGACCTAAAGTTAAAAATGTTACTGTTAAGTTTAGGCACAGTGTTGCACAGCACATCTCTGGAACTTACGTATCTTACATAACTGAAACTTTATTCCCATGAATAGGAACTCATCATTTCTGCCTTCCTCCAGCCCCTGGCAACCACCATGCTCCTGTCTGTTTCTATGAGTTTGACTATTTCAGACACCTCATGTGAGTGGAATCATGCAGTATTTTTGCTCTGTGACTGGCTTATTTCACTTAGCATAAAATCTTCCAGGTTCATCTGTGTTGTCACATATGGCAACATTTTCTTCTTTGTAAGGCTGAGTAATATTCCATTGTATGTATATATCACATTTTTATCCATTTATCTGTTCATGGATATATAGGTTGTTTCCAAATATTGGCTCTTGCGAATAATGCTGCAATGAACACAGGGGTGCAGATATCTCTTTGAGATCCTGATTTTAATTATTTTGGATATATACCCAGAAGTGAGATTGCTACATCACATGGTAGTTCTACTTTTAGTTTTTTGAGGAACCTCCATATTGTTTTCCACAGTGGCTTCACCAACTCACATTCCCACCAACAGTGTACAAGAGTTCTAGTATCTCCACATCCTCACCAACACTTGTTATCTTTTGTTGTTTTGATAATAGCCGTTCTCATAGGTATGTGGTAATTTCTTATTGTGGTTTTGATTTGCATTCCGTGATTATCAGCGATGTTGAGCATCTTTTCATATATCTGTTGACCGTTTGTATGTTTCCTTTGGAGAAATGTCCAAGTCATTTGCCCATTTTTCAGTTAGGTTATTTGGGTTTCTTTTGCTAATGAGCTGTAGGAATTCCTTACATAATTTGGATATTAGTGCCTTATCAGATGGCTTGCAAAAAGTTTCCTTATTCTGTAAGTTGCTTTTTTACTCTGTTGATTGTTTCCTTTCTTGTGCAGCAGCTTTTTAGTTTGATGTAGTCCCACTCCTCTATTTTTGCTTTTGTTGCTTTGCGCTTTTGGTGTCGTATCCAAGAGACCATTGCCAAGACCAATGTCATGGAGCTTTATAAAACAGGGTAAGAAAATAGGGAATGATGAAGGGAGTGGTGCTATCTTAAATAAGGAGAACAGGAAAGAACTTTCTAATAGGGTGACATTTAAGCAGAAATCTAATTGAATAAGGAAGCAAGCCACTCAGATGTGAGGGAATGAGTATTTAAATCAGAGGGAACAGCAAGCAGAGAGGCCCAGCAAAGAGACCAGAGTAGCTGCGGCAAAAGAAATGTGATTTAGAGCAGTTGGATTAGAGATCATAGAGAGATCTCAGGGAGACAAAATCACAAAGGCATTTGCAGGCAATGGGAGGATTTTAGACTTTATTCTGGGTGAGGTGGAGGTGGTAGCCATTGGGTGGTTCTGAGCAAAGCAGTGACATGCTCTAAATCAAGTTTTTAAAATATTACTCTGGCTTCTGTGTGGTTAACAAGCTGTAAGACTTTAAGAGGGCAAGGAAATAAAAACAAAGTACTCATATTAATCCAGGTGAAAGCTGATAATGTCTTGAATTAGGCTGGTAGACAAGAAGGTGGCACACAGTGGTCACATTCTGAACATGTTTTGAAGGTGAAGCAGAGACAATTCTCAGGTGCACTTGATGCAAAATTTGGGTAAAAAAGAGGAATTACAAATTATTCTATGGATTGAGGACTAATCCACAGCATGAATGTAGTTAATTTTTGCTGAGCAGAAAATACTTTACTGAGGGGAGGGCAGGAAAACAATCTTTTGGGATAAGACCAAGAGTTAAGATTTGAAACAGTGTAAGTTTGAGACGTCTAAAAAACTTCAAATGAACAACTTCAAGAAGATAGTGAGATTCATGATTCTGGAATTCAGGAGAGAAATTTAGCCAAAGATAAAGGAAAGGTTGCATAGTATTTAAAATCATGGTACTAGATGAGGGCAACTTGGAAGTGACTGTAGACAGAGAACCGAAGAAGTACCAGGTCTGGACCCTGGTGCCCTCCAAAATGTTGTGGCAAGAATATGAGTTGAGTAAAGAAAAGGACATGAAGAACCAGATTAAATCTACTAGAAGTAGATTAAAGTGTGTTAGATCCTAACACCAAGTGGAGTCAAGAAGGAGAAAAGAAACAGCAAGGTCAAAAGCTGGACATAGATCAAGTAAAAAAAGGACTGAGAAATGACCATTGAATCTGTCAATATGGAGGCTACTAATGACCTTGAAGAGAGCAGTACTAGTAGCCTGGAGGGGACAACAGCCTGACTGGGGTGGGATTAAAAGACAAAGAGGAGTTCTGCTGCTGCTAATGGTAAAGTAGTTTGTATCAGACTAACCCCTCCCTGGGTACTAATTACAAACTCTCTATGAAATATAAAGTACATAAAAATAAAGGAGAGAAGCCCCAAATCAGGTTTTTTCCACAAATAAAATGCAAGGAAAAATAAGAGAGGGATGGAGGAAGAACCAATAAAATATTTTTAAGAGATACATCAATCAATTACCAACAAAAGAATGTTATAAAGATCCTGATTCAAACTACTGAAAAATGAAAAGAAAATCGAGAA
>RJWK010070198.1:0-10967 GCA_004363435.1 Platanista minor | reverse complement strand
CATGTGGCTGACAGGGTGCTCTGGCCAGGTGTCAGGCCTGAGTCTCCCATGTGGGAGAGACGAGTTCAGGACATTGGACGACCAGAGACTGCTCACCCCCATGTAATATCAATCACCGAGCGCTCTCCCAGAGATCTCCGTCTCAATGCTAAGACCCAGCTCCACTCAACGACCAGCAAGCTCCAGTGCTGGACACCCCACATCAAATAACTAGCAACACAGGAACACAACCCCACCCATTAGCAGAGAAGCTGCCTAAAATCATACTAAGTTCACAGACGCCACCAAACACACCACCAGATGTGGTCCTGCCCACCAGAAAGACAAGATCCAGCTTCATCCACCAGAACATAGTCACCAGTCCCGTCCAGCAGGAAGCATACAAAAGCCACTGAACCAACCTTACCCGCTACGGGCAGGCACCAAAAACAATGGGAACTACCAACCTGCAGCCTGAGAAAAGGAGATCCCAAACACAGTAAGTTAAGCAAAATGAGAAGACAGAGAAATAAATGCACAGAAGGGGAGGGAGCAAGGTAAAAACCCACCAGACCAAACAAATGAAGAGGAAATCGGCAGTCTACCTGAAAAGGAACTCAGAGTAATAAGAGTAAAGATGATCCAAACTCTTGGAAATAGAATGCAGAAAATAGAGGAAGCGTTCAACAAGGACTTACAAGAACTTAAGAGCAAACAAACAAAGATGAAAAACACAGTAAATGAAATTTAAAATTCTCTAGAAGGAATTAATAGCAGAATAACTGAGACAGAAGAACAGATAAGTGACCTGGAAGATAAAATAGTGGAAGTAACTACCACAGAGCAGAATAAAGAAAAGGAACGAAAAGAATTGAGGACAGTCTCGGAGACCTCTGGGACAACACTAAATGCACCAGCATTAGAATTATAGGGGTCCCAGAAGAAGAGAAAAAGAACGGGACTGATAAAATATTTGAAGAGATTGTAGTTGAAGACTTCCCTAATATGGGAAAGGAAATAGTCAATCGAGTCCAGGAAGCGCAGAGAGTCCCATACAGGATAAATGCAAGGAGAAACAACGCCAAGACACATATTAATCAAACTGTCAAAATTAAATACAAAAAACATATATTAAAAGCAGCAAATAACACCGAAGGGAATCCCCATAAGGTTAATAGCTGATTTTTCAGCAGAAACTCTGCAAGCCAGAAGGAAGTGGCAGGACATATTTAAAGTGATGAAAGGAAAAAACCTACAACCAAGATAATCCATCAAGGATCTCATTCAGATTTGATGGAGAAATTAAAACCTTTACAGAAAAGCAAAAGCTAAGAGCATTCAGCACCACCAAACCTGCTTTACAACAAATGCTAAAGGAACTTCTCTAGGCAGGAAACACAAGACAAGGAAAAGGCCTACAGTCACAAACCCAAAACAATTAAGAAAATGGTAATAGGAACATACATATTGATAATTACCTTAAATGTAAATGGATTAAATGCTCCAACCAAAAGACACAGACTGGCTGAATGGACATGAAAACAAGACCCATATATATGCTGTCTACAAGAGACCCACTTTAGACCTAGGGACACATACAGACTGAAAGTGAGGGGATGGAAAATGAGAATCCATGCAACTGGAAATCAAAAGAAAGCTGGAGTAGCAATTCTCACATCAGGCAAAATAGACTTTAAAGTAAAGACTATTACAAGAGACAAAGAAGGCACTACATAATGATCAAGGGATCAAGAAAAAGACAAAACAATGGTAAATATTTATGCACCCAACATAGGAACACCTCAGTACATAAGGCCAATGCTAACAGCCATAAAAAGGGAAATCAACAGTAGCACAATCATAGTAGGAGACTTTAAAACTCCATTTTCACCAGTGGACAGATCAACTGAAATGAAAATAAGTAAGGAAACACAAGGTTTAAATGATACATTAAACAAGATGGACTTAACTGATATTTTTAGGACATTCCATCCAAAAACAACAGAATACACTTTCTTCCCATGTGCTCATGGAACATTCTCCAGGATAGATCATACCTTGGGTCACAAATCAAGCCTTAGTAAACGGAAGAAAGTTGAAATCATGTCAAGTATCCTTTCTGACCACAACACTATCAGACTAGATATCAATTACAGGAAAAAAACTGTAAAAGGTACAAACACATGGAGGCTAAACGATACACTACTAAATAACCAAGAGGTCACTGAAGAAATCAAAGAAGAAATCAAAAAATCCCTAGAAACAAATGACAATGAAAACACATTGACCCAAAAGCTATGGGATGCAGCAAAAGCAGTTCTAAGAGGGAAGTTTACAGCAATACAATCCTACCTCAAGAAACAAGAAAAATCTCAAAAACACAACCTAATCTTACACCTAAAGCCATTAGAGAAAGAACAACAAAAACCCAAAGTTAGCAGAAGGAAAGAAGTCATGAAGATCAGATCAGAAATAAATGAAAAAGAAATGAAGAAAATAAGAGAAAAGATCAATAAAACTAAAAGCTGGTTTTGAGAAGTTAAGACAAAATTGATAAACCATTAGCCAGACTCATCACGAAAAGAAAAGGAGAAGATTCAAATCAATAGAATTAGACATGAAAAAGGAGAAGTAACAACTGACACTGCAGAAATACAAAGGATCATGAGAGATTACTACAAGCAACTCTATGCCAATAAAATGGACAACCTGGAAGAAATGGACAAATTCATAGAAAAGCACAACCTTCTGAGACTGAACCAGGAAGAAATAGAAAACAGGAACAGAAAAATCACAAGCACTGAAATTGAAACGCTGAATAAAAATCTTCCAACAAACAAAAGCCCAGGACCAGATGGCTCCACGTGCAAATTCTATCAAACATTTAGACAAGAGCTAACACCTATCATTCTCAAACTCTTCCAAAATATAGCAGAGGGAATAACAGTGATTCTACGAGGCCACCATCACCCTGAAACCAAAAACAGACAAAGATGTCACAAATAAAGAATACTACAGGCCAATATCACTGATGAACATAGGTGCAAAAATCCTCAACAAAATACCAGCAAACAGAATCCAACAGCACATTAAAAGGATCATACACCATGATCAAGTGGTGTTTATCCCAGGAAGGCAAGGATTCTTCAATATACGTAAATCAATCAACGTGATACACCATATTAACAAAACTGAAGGATAAAAACCATATGATCATCTCAGTAGCTGCAGAAAAAGCTTTTGAAAAAATTCAACACCCATTTATGATAAAAAGCTCTCCAGAAAGTAGGCATAGAGGGAACTTACCTCAACATAATAAAGGCCATATATGACAAACCCACAGCCAGCATTGTTCTCAATGGTGAAAAACTGAAACCATTTCCACTAAGATCAGGAACAAAACAAGTCTGCCCACTCTCACCACTTTTATTCAACATAGTTTTGGAAGTTTTAGCCACAGCAATCAGAGACGAAAAAGAAATAAAGGGAATCCAAATTGGAAAAGAAAAAGTAAAACTGTCACTGTTTGCAGATGACACAATACTATACACAGAGAATTCTAAAGATGCTACCAGAAAACTACTAGAGCTAATCAGTGAATCTGGTAAGGTAGCAGGATACAAAATTAATGCACAGAAATCTCTTGCATTCCTACACACTAATGATGAAAAATCTGAAAGAGAAATTAAGGAATCACTCCCATTTTCCACTGCAACAAAAAGAATAAAATACCTAGGAATAAACCTACCTAAGGAGACAAAAGACCTGTATGCAGGAAACTATAAGACACTGATGAGAGGAATTAAAGATGGTACCAACAGATGGAGAGATACACCATGTCCTTGGATTGGAAGAATCAACGTTGTGAAAATGACTCTACTACCCAAAGCAATATACAGATTCAGTGTAATCCCTATCAAACTACCAATGGCATTTTTCACAGAACTAGAACAAAAAATTTCACAATTTGTATGGAAACACCAAAGACCCTGAGTAGCCAAAGCAATCGTGAGAAACAGAAATGCAGCTGGAGGAATCAGGCTCCCAGACTTCAGACTATAGTACAAAGCTACAAGACAGTATGGCGCTGGTACAAAAACAGAAATATAGATCAATGGAACAGGACAGAAAGCCCAGAGATAAACCCACGTACATATGGTCACCTTATCTTTGATAAAGGAGGCAAGAATATACAGTGGAGAAAAGGCAGCCTACTCAATAAGTGGTGCTGGGGAAACTGGACAGTTACATGTAAAAGAATGAAATTAGAACACTTCCTAACACAATACACAAAAATAAACTCAAAGTGGATTAAAGATCTAAATGTAAGGCCAGACACTATCAAACTCTTAGAGGAAAACATAGGCAGAACACTCTATGCCATAAATCACAGCAAGATCCTTTTTGACCCACCTCCTGGAGAAATGGAAATAAAAACAAAAATAAACAAATGGTACCTAATGAAACTTAAGACAACCCTCTGAATGGTAGACAATATGTGCAAACGAAGCAACTGACAAAGGATTAATCTTCAAAATATACAATCAGCTCATATAGCTCAATATCAGAAAAAACAAACAACCCAATCCAAAAATGGTCAGAAGACCTAAACAGACATTTCTCCAAAGAAGATATACAGATTGCCAACAAACACATGAAAAGCTGCTCAACATCACGAATCATTAGAGAAACGCAAATCAAAACCACAATGAGGTATCACCTCACACCAGTCAGAACGGCTATCATCAAAAATTCTACAAACAGTAAATACTGGAGAGGGTGTGGAGAAAAGGGAACCCTCTTGCACTGTTGGTGGGAATGTAAAATGATGCAGCCACTATGGAGAACAGTATGGAGGTTCCTTGAAACACTAAAAATAGAACTACCATATGACCCAGCAATCCCACTACTGGGCATATACCCTGAGAAAATTCAAAAAGAGTCATGTACCATAATGTTTATTGCAGCACTATTTACAATAGCCAGGACGTGGAAGCAACCTAAGTGTCCGTCGACAGATGAATGGATAAAGAAGATGTGGCACATATATACAATGGACTATTACTCAGCCATAAAAAGAAAGGAAATTGAGTTATTTATAGTGAAGTGGATGGACCTAGAGTCTGTCCTACAGAGTGAAGTAAGTCAGAAAGAGAAAAACAAATAGCGTATGCTAACACATATATATGGAATCTTAAAAAAAAAAAAAAACGGTTCTGAAGAACCTAGGGGCATGGTAGGAATAAAGACACAGACGTAGGGAATGTACTTGAGGACACGGAGACAGGGAAGGGTAAACTGGGATGAAGTGAGAGAGTGGCATTGACATATAAGCACTACCAAATGTAAAATAGATAGCTATTGAGAAGCAGCCACAGAGTACAGGGAGATCATCATGGTGTTTTGTGACCACCTAGACGGGTGGCATAGGGAGTGTGGGAGGGAGACGCGAGAGGGAGGAGATATGGGGATATATGTATATGTATAGCTGATTCACTTTGTTATACAGCAGCAACAAACACAACGATGTAAAGCAATTGTACTCCAATAAAGATGTAAAAAAATAATTAAAAAAAACTTTTTTAATAAAATAAAATTTTTTTTAAAAAAGATCAGAAATTTCCTAGCTGTAGAAGCCACTAGAGTGGGTTGCCTGTTACTTAGAGCCAAAATCATCCAATCTGACACAGACTCTGTAAGTTGGAACCAACTGTAACCCCCAGTGCATAGATGAGGCACCGGAAGCACAAGGAAATTAATGAACTTAAGGAAGACAGAGCTTACCTTAAAGCCATGGTGAACCAGACCACGGCCAGAATCAGTGTGTTCATCCTATAGGGTCCCATCACACAGTACAGAGCATTTTCCCAGACCTAGAACACACAGACGAGATGGGTTGTTAAAGGCAGAAACCTGTGACTTGGAAGAGCTCATTTTTAATATCTTCTATTAAATTGCCTAGGAACCTGTTATCTTCCAGAGGCAGCAATTCTGCTCAAATAACAAGGAAAGCCTCTTCTCTTCTTACTGGCTGGTCTCAACTTCTAACAGTCCTGTAGCATCTGGGAACACAACAATGCTCCATGCATGTGACAAAAAGCACACGGAGTGGAGAGGTCAAGGCAGTGAATAGCCTGGAGTAGTGAGTTCTGCTCCCCGCCAGTGGGAATGGGTGATATTCCAAACACTGAACCACCCTACACCGCGAAGGTCATCCAGGCTCAGGAGGCTCTGGCCGTTGACTGCCTCAATGTTCAATAGTTGAGCTCACAGGAGCCTTGCCCTTCAAGGAGACTTGCTCAGAAATCACCAACAAATCTCAAAGGGGTCATTTCTTGAACCCACTCCTTTCTTCCTATGGACTATTTAATGAGAAGGTGCTAGAGAGAAGGGTGTTTACTCAGGCTAGACATTGCACCTGCATTCAAAATCTCTGCCTTGGGAAGGAAGAACAAAGAAAAGAAACGAAGGTTTATAGTTTGTGGCTCACGGGCTCACAGGTAAGCATGGGCTAGGACCCCAAAGTCCCTATCCAAGGTAGCTTCCTGCCCACCACACTGTCTTGGGTTGATGGGGGTGTTCAGGATCTCTATTCTTCATCCACTGACATTACAGATTTCCGTAGAGCCTCCCTCTCAACAACGCCAGGTCCCCAGCTGTACCTGCTTGAAAGTGGTCTTGAATCTGACTAGCCAGCGCTGGTACCAAGTCCCTGTTGAACTTTGGATCTCAATGAATTCATCCATTTGCTTGGGAGTTTTAATGTTGGAAACCTGTGAAGCAAAGATGGGCTAGAGAATCTTAACCCCACTTTGACTTTTCAATTTTTAGTTTAATGTAACTGACTTTATTAACTTACTTAGGGCTAGAGGAGCTTTTGGTGACCCTACAGTTCAGTAATTCTTAGCCAAAATTGTACATCGCATCTCTTAGGGATCTTTCTCAGGTGGCTCTGTCCCACTGCAGACAAAATGAATCCGAGTTTTTCCACTCAATTATGGTTTTGGGAAATACACTGAATTCCTGTTTATATCTGATTTGCCCATAGTAGAGTTGACTCCACCTTAAAATTCACAAGTCTATCCTTAATGGATATTAACATCACAGAAGTCTAGAACCCGTATAGGCAACAGTGTGTGTGTGTGTGTGTTTGTGTGTGTGTGTGTTAGGAAAGGGGGTTTGCTATGCAAGACATTTTTAAAACACAGCAGAAAAAAAGACATTATGTCCTCCTTCTGCACAGCAAAGGAAATCATCAACAAAATGAAAAGGCAACTTACTGAATGGGAGAAAATACTTGCAAATCATATATCTGATAAGAGACTAATATCCAAAATATAAAAAGAACTCATGCAACTCAATAGCAAAAAAAAAAAAAAAAAAAAAAAAAAAAAAAAAAAAAAAAAAAAAAAAAAAAAAGATCCAGTTAAAAAGTGGACAGAGGATCCGAACAGACAGTTTTCCAAAGACATACAGATGGCCAGCAGGTACGTGAAAAAAATGCTCAACATCACTAATCATCAGGGAAGTGCAAATCAAAACTACAATGAGATATCACCTCACACCTGCTAGAATGGTTACTATCAAAAAGACAAGAAATAACAAGTGTTGACAAGGATGTGCGGAAAAGGAAATCCTTCTGCATTGTTGGTGGGGATGTAAATTGGTGCAGCCACTATGGGAAGTAGTATAGAGGTTCCCCCCAAAATTAAAAATAGAACTACCACATGATCCAGCAATTCCACTTCTGGGTATTTATCCGAAGGAAATGAAACCACTAACTCGAAAAGATATCTGCATTCCCATGTTCACTGCAGTATTATTTATAAAAGTGAAGATATGGAAACAACCTAAGTGGCCATCAACAGGTGAATGGATAACGATGTGATACACACCCACCCACGCAAACACAGACACAATGGAATACTACCCAGCCACAAAAAAATTTTTTTAAAAACCTTGCCATCTGCGACAACATGGATGGACATCGAGGGCATTATGTAAGTGAAATAAGTCAGACAAATACCCTATGATCCCACTTATATTCGGAATCAAACAAACAAACAAAACAAAACAGAAACAGAAAGCCTAGCTCATAGATACAGAGAACAGACTGGTGGTTCCCAGAGGGGAGAGGGGGTGGGGGTGGGGGGGGGTGGATAAAATAGGAGAAAGCCGTCAAAAGTACAAATTTTCAGTTATAAACTAAGTCATGGGGATGTAACGTAGAGCATGGTAACTATAGTTAATAATACAGTATTCATTACTTGAAAGTTGCTAAGAAAGTAAATCTTAAAAGTCCTCATCACAAGAAAAGAAATTTTTGTAAATGTGTGCTGACAGATGGTAACGAGACTTATTGTGGTGATCATTTTGCAATGTGTACAAATAACTGAATCATTATGTGGTGCACCTGCAACTAATATAATGTTATCTGTCAATTACACCTTAATTTTTAAAAAGAGAGAGAAATTATGTTCTCCTTGCTAACCCTGGCTTTCCTGGAGGAAATCAAAGAGATAGGGAATGGGAATAAGGCTGTATATCTCAGGGCTCCCCCAAGGGCCCCGGAAAGTGTTAATTTGTCTAATGTCAGCAGGTAGCCCCAAGGAGCAACCCTGACTCATTAAGACAGCGATTTTCAGTTTAATCTATGTTTAAGACAACCATTGCCTTCTATAACTGACCATCATGTTAGGGAGATTCCTGACCACGCAAACTCTTAGCCAGTTATCAAGGTCTGTGCATGCAGACCAAATTCAGAGGAAAATAGAAGAGTGTACTCAAAAAATTCAAAACCAGTTTCTATCACCTCCTCCAACAAACCTTTCTTTCTAGGGAGAAAAGGCTTTAGTCGTAAGTGTCTCCATCTCTTTCTTCAGCCAAGGGACTGAGAATGTGAGGAGACAGAGAGAGAGAGATGAGGCTGGATATCCACAGGGGAAAATACAGTCCCTGAATTAGGGACAATCGCTTCTTTAATTCCCAAGCCCTGAGCCTAGGATGGCTTGGCTTTGTTTTTCTAAACCCTGAAAACAGTGGTTCTTCTCTTGGGAGGGCCGGATACCCTTTTGAGAACCTGGTAAAAGCATAGGTGCTCTTCCTAAAAATCACAGATATATAAGCATGCCTGAGCCTCCTGGGCTGGTCCTGCCATTCCCGGGTGTGTGGCCTTTGAAAATGCTCTTCTGCCCAGGCCCACACAAGGACACAGGAGAGAGAACGCAGCAGGCCCTCCAGTGGGACTCGTGGCTGGAACTGGTCTTTGTGTTATTAGGTACCCCAGGGAGACCAAGAACGCAGCTGTAGCCGAAAGAGGCTGAGGAGAAGGTTGACCCCAAGTCAGGAAGCACATTAAGAATCTCACTAAATGGGACTTCCCCTGAGGTCCAGTGGTTAAGACTCTGTGCTTGCCCCGCAGGGGGCACGGGTTCAATCCCTGGTCAAGGAACTAAGATCCCACATGCCTGAGTTGCAGGTGGGGGAGGGGGGAAGGAAATGCAAATTTTGTCTTTGCTTTGCTCCTGGGGAAAATAACACCCTATTCCCTAGGGATCTGGGAGTGGGCGTGTTGACAACTTGGAAGCATAATTAGTCTAATTTACAATTACCTAGGATACTTGGCTTTGCTTCAGTCTAAAGTAGAATATAGTGTGTGTGTGGTCTGTGTTCACCCCAGCCTTGCAGAGCATGGGTTCTCAGGGGAATACTTCAACCCACCCCCTTTCCAGAGGTGTTTCAGTGGACACCTGCGAGGGGGCTCTTCAGAAGCTTGTGAGGTAGCGAATGGGGCTGGTGAAAGCCAGGGCTCTGTAGGGGAGGGGAAAGTATTCCTCTACGCTCTTAGGCTCCCTGGCTGGGTTGGGAAGTTAAACTGGCAAAGAGACATTAACAGGAGTAAAGCATCCACATTTTACTGAATTTTTACATGTCGGTGGGAGCCTTCACAAGAGAATGAAGCCCCAAAGAAGTGACCAGCCCAGGAAGTTCTTATACCTTGTAGAAACAGTAAATTGGTGAAGAACTGACAAGACAAAGGGATTTGGGCTACAGGGTGAATAAATGGTGAAGAAGCAATTAGGACGATAAGGGTTAGTTTAACAAGGTTTGTTGATACAAGCCTTCTTGGCCCTAAGTTCCCCATCTCTGCTGAGAACAATGTCTTCTTTCCTCCTGGTGCAGGGAGAGCACCTTCCATGTGGGAGATTTATGGCCTGTTTCAGGGAACAAGGGGGAGCAGGGGCAGGTCAGAGTGACATTTCTACTTCTGCTGTTGTCTCAAACTCCTTCAGGTTATGATATTCAATATGCCGAGGTGCCATATTTGGGGGTATCATGTCCTGAACCCCATCAGCTCCAAGGTGGATGTGAGGAGGGCCACATCCAGGGCTCACCATGAACACTAAGAGCCTGGCCTACCCTAAGCTCTTCCTCCAGGCCCCTGAGCATGTTTACTGTGAGTACCGTCTACAGAGGGGAGTGCACAGGAGCACAGCAGACGGCCCCATTCGGCAGGGCTGAGTATCACTCTTGACTCCAGCCACTGCCCAGCTGTCTGAGGTCAGGAACACTTTCAGGCTGGTTTTTTTTCTTTTTTTTTCCTGGTCCATCTGGTCATCCTCTTCTACAAAATTACTACAATCATCAAGTCAGTATGGAAATACTGAGCCCGTGACCTTTTTAATTCCCTTTTCCTGAGAAAGGGTGAAATCTACTAAAAGCAGAGGTTATACCCAAAGACTCAGTAACATCTCCTAGGAATAAGCAGGAGCTTGGAGAGAAGGCTATAGAATGGGTGGGGGTGGGAGGCAGGACTGAACCAAGCATACCCAGACTCCAGGGACAGGGCGCTCCTGCTAACATGTGGGGTCCAGACCTGCAGTCCAGCTGCAGCATGAAAACCCATCACAGGGAGTGGCGGGGATGGGAGGTTGGGAGAACCATCAGTTCCCTTATCATCTTTCATTTGGAGTAGCTCTGCTAATTGT
>RJWK010070197.1:0-10963 GCA_004363435.1 Platanista minor | reverse complement strand
TGTAGTTTACCACAATAAAAAAGTTTAACCATTAACCATTTTATTTATTTTTTTAATTAATTTTTACTGGAGTATAGTTGATTTACAATGTTGTGTTATACATACATACATATATACATACATATATATATATATATGTATAACTGAATCTCCTTGCTGTACACTTGAAACTAACACAACGTTGTAAATTAACCATACTTCCATTTTTCTTTAAATCAAGAAAAAAAGAAATATCCTTAAACTTTTCAATTTCATGAGCCAACACATTCTTTTTTGGTTTAAACCAGTTTGGGTTGTGATTTGCAACCAAAAGATTCTAGGTGATATCTCAGTTCAACATGCAAGATGTCATTCTGGCTTTGGGGTGGGGGGTTCTGATGTAAACAAGCCCTCATGTCCTTGCATTTGCCCATCATCAGCTCATCAAATGTCCCAATGGGATCAACTGTCTCTAACATCTCTCAGATTCTAAAGGATTCTAACCAACCTCCCCACCACCAGCCTCCCCTATCGCGCGGAGCTGGCCTCTCCCATGGCCCCCGGCACTGTCAAGGAACTCAGCGTGGACCAAGATTCCTGAAGCATATTCATCAGGAGAGCTGGCTAAAATGCACCTTGCAAAGCCACATATTGTGTGACTGCTTTCATATGAAATGTCCGGACCAGGCAAATCCAAACAATGGAATATTACTCAGCCATAGTAAGGAATAAAGTACTGTTTCATGCCACTATGTGAATGAAACTTGAAGACATCATGCTCAGTTAAAGAAGCCAGTCACAAAAGACCACATAGTGTATGATCCCATTTATATGAAATGTTCTAAACAGGCAAATCCTTAGAGACAGAAAGTAAGTTAGTGGTTTGCCAGGAGCTGGGGAGTGGGCAGAATGCTTAATGGATACAGGATTGCTTTCTTTTCCTGTTTTATTTTTGGCCGTGCCACGAGGCTTGCAGCATCTTAGTTCCCTGACCAGGGACTGAACCCTGGCCACGGCAGTGAAAGCTCCAAGTCCTAACCACTGGACAACCAGGGAACTCCCTGGATATGGGATTTCTTTTGGGGGTGATGAAAATGTTCTAGAATTAGACAGTGGTGAAGGTTGCACAACTTTGTGAATATATTAAAAACCACTGGACTGTACACTTTAAAATGGAGAATTTTATAGTATATGAATTATATCTCAGTTTTTTAAAAAGTGCATCTTCCAGGTTCATCCCCTCATACTACTCAGTCAAACTCCGCTGGACTCCCAAGTCAGGCCCCACCCCTCCTCTGCCCACAGCCCTCCAAGGCTCCACCGTCCTTCAGTTAAAAGCCGAAGTCCTCCCCATGGTCCACGAGGTCCTGCATGACCTGCCCCGTTCCCTCCCTGCCCTCCCCTCCTCCCTCTTTCCCTCTCACTTACTCTGCTCCAGCCACAAGGGGTGCCTCACTGTTCCTGCAACACACCTGCCCCAGGACCCTTGCATTGGCTGTTCCCTCTACTTGGAATGCACTGCTTGGACACTGAATGGTGTCCTCTCCAAAACTCATGCATTGAAATCCTAATGCCCAGGACCTCAGGATGTGATTATATTTGGACATAGGGCCTTTAAAGAGATAATTAAGGTAAAATGGGATCATATTGTTGGGGCTCTAATCCAATCTGACTGGTGTCCTTATAAGAAGAGGAGATTAGGACACAGACGCACACAGAGGGAAGATCATGTGAGGACACAGGGAGAAGGTGGCTGTCTGCAAGCCAAGGAGAGAGGCCTCAGAAGAAACCAAAGCTGCTGACACCTGGACTTCCAGCCTCCAGAGCTGTGAGAGAACACATTTCTGTTGTTTAAGCCCCCAGGTGTGTGGTACTTTGTTACATCAGCCCAGGCAAATGCATATACTCCGATGTTCACAAGGTTCCTGGCCACCTTCTTCAAGCCATTCCTCAAAGGTCACTTTCTCCATGAGGCCTCCTCTGACCACCTTATTTTAAATTGCAACCCCCCTCCTCTGGAATTTTCTATCCCTCCAACTGTGCTTCATTTCTTTCTTTTGTTGTTCATCTCCCCCAAATCAAATGTCAGTTTCAGGATAGCAGGGCCATTGTTTTTTTCTTGGTGGACATCCAGCATCTAGAATAGACCCCTGATAGATATTTGTTGGATGGATGGATGACAGTGAGGGCCTGGAAATCTGCAGTTTTAACAAGTTCTCCAGGCAAATCCCAGGTATTTACTAACCCCTATTCTGTGATTCTACAGTAACAAAATTTGCATTTTGGGGATGCCTACTTCATGTGGTTGGGCACTCAGACTTATTCCGTTCTCTTGATAACCCCGTGAGTTTTTAATGCCCATTTTACCTCTGAGCAAGCAGGCTCAGAGAGGGAAGGAAAGTTGCCCAAGATTATTAACAGCAAGAGTAAGTCTGTGGCTGGGACTTCCCTGGCGGTCCAGTGGTTAAGGGCACGGGTTTGATCCCTGGTCAGGGAACTAAGATCCCATATGCCATGCAGCATGGCCAAAAAAAGAAAAAAAACTGTATGCACAGGGAACTCTGTTCAATATTATGTAACAACCTAAATGGGAAAAGAATTTGAAAAACAATAGATACATGTATATGTATAACTGAATCACTATGCTGTACACCTGAAACTAACACAACATTATTAAGCAACTATACTCCAATATAAAATAAAAAGTTAAAAAAAAAAGAGTAAGTCTGTGGCATAGAAAATATACTTGTGCTTACCAAAGGGGAAAGGGGAGGGGAGAGATAAATTAGGAGTTTGGGATTTACAGATACACACTACTGAATATAAAATAGATAAACAACAAGGCCCTACTGTATAGCACAGGCATCTATATTCAATACTCTTGTAATAACCTGTAATGGAAAAGAACCTGAAAAAGAATATATATATATATATATATATATATATATATATATATATATATATACACTATATATAGCTGTATCACTTTGTTGTACACGTGAAACTAACACAACATTGTAAATTAACTATACTTCAATTTTTAAAAATCCAAATAGATAGATAGATAAACAAAGAAATAAAACAAAATGAGTAAGTCCATAGAAGAGATGAAATTTAACTCCAGGGTGGTGTGAATCTGGAGCCAGTTTTCTTGACTATAGCTTCAATGCTTTGCCTTGCAAGCAGTGGAAACCACCATGAGCTCCCGCCACATGCTCCATTCCCAGTACTGTCTATATATTGTTTTAAATTTATGTATTTTTAAATAAAAATTGTATATATTTAAGGTGTGCAACAGGACAATTTGAGATGTTTGTTCATAGGGAAAGTATTACTACGGTCAAGCTAATAAACATATCAACTCTTCCCATAGTCACCATGTTTTTGTGTGATGAATGCTGTTGAAGTCTACTCTCTTAGCATATTTACCGTCTTCAATACAGTGTTACTAAGTACAGTCATCACGCCTGTACCCTAGACCTCTAGACTGACTCATCCTATGTAACTTCAATTTTATACCCTTTAACCATTCATTTCCTGCCCATTCATTTCCCTACCCCAACCCCAGCCCCTGGTACCTGTCCTTCTACTCTCTGCTTCTATGAGTTTTATTCTTTCTATATAGAGAGATCAGCTCATCAAAATTAATTTAAAAATTAAACAGGACTTCTATGGTGTGTGTGATTCAGATTTTTTTTTTCAGATCCTTTTCCATTATAGGTTATTAGAAGATATTGAATATAGTTTCCTGTGCTATACAGTAAGTCCTTGTTGGTTATCTATTTATTTATTTTTGGCTGCATGGGTCTTCATTGCTGCGCGGGCTGTCTCTAGTTGCGGCGAGCAGGGGCTACTCTTCGTTGCGGTGCACGGGCTTCTCATTGCGGTGGCTCCTCTTGTTGTGGAGCACAGGCTTAGGCACGTGGGCTTCAGTAGTTGTGGCTCGCGGGCTCAGTAGTTGTGGCTCACGGGCTCTAGAGCACAGGCTCAGTAGTTGTGGCACACAGGCTTAGTTGCTCCGTAGCATGTGGGATCTTCCCGGACCAGGGCTCAAACCTGTGTCCCCTGCATTGGCAGGTGGATCCTTAACCACTGAGTCACCAAGGAAGTCCCAGTTATCTATTTTATATACAGCAGGGTGTATATGTTAATCCCAAACTCCTAACTTATAGAAATGTTTTTATCAATTTAAATGTTTCTTTGTATTCCTAGCTTCTTGAAAAGTTTTTGTATTTGCTCATTTTATTGAATCAGGAATGGATGTTGACTTTCATTAAGTGATTTTAAAGATCTGTACGGGACGATCATGTGTATTTTGTTCTTGATTCTATTAATGTAGTGAGTTATATTAATCGAATCACCAATATAAACCTTTGATTCTTTCTGAATGACTCTAAATTTTTCTCTGCATTTGAAAAAGGTAGAAATGAGTCACATGTTATCTATGGGCTCTAAAATGTAGGTGTAAGACCCTGGTTATAATTTTACTCAGTGTCATTAATTCCTTTGTATCTAAAAATTATAGATTTTTGGAGGCTATTCTGCCTCAATATTTGTGGATGCTTTTGCTGGCACACATGTGGCCACATTTAAGTCAGGTCAGAAATGATTAAAATGATGAATAAAGGGAATTTATTTTTAAATTGTATACATATATATCATATTTATATGAGCGGTATCATGGAATCCTTGCAACAATCCTGCAAAATAATCATGATCATTATCCTTGTTTTACAGATATGGAAACTGAGGCAGGGACAGGCAGCTGGGGTGCAAACTCAGGCAGCTGCATTTATGAATCAATTCAATACATACTGTTCTTTGTGTCTGTGAATCTCACACTTTCATCTCCAGATTGTATGTTCTTCTCAATTATTGCCACATCCACAGCCTACCTAAGCCATTCTATGTGGAGCATGGACTTTAAATTAACTTTAACATAAATTAATGTATTTAAGGAGAGAGCATCCTACTCTCAAAGGAAACCAGGATTGAGTGCTATAAGCAGAAGCCAGTGTAAAATAAATATGATGTAAACAGTGTTATACATCATATTTATTAGCTGGATCCTGTTGCTTGCCCAAGGCCTGTTCTGTCAAAAAGAGATTAGCAACTATGACAGATGCGTAAAAGACACAGTAGCAATTCAACATCCATTTATGTTCAAAGAAAGAGAGGAAAAAGAACTCTTGGCAAAGTAGGAATGGAAAGGAACTTCTGTAACCTGATAAAGAGCATCTTGAAAAAACCTTCAACCTTAAGTCAAAAGCAAAACATTATACTTAAGAGCAAAATGCTGCAAAGATTTTTTTTGAAATAAGAACAAAGGCAAGGGTGCCCGCTGACCATTCCTATTAACTATACTAAAGATCTTAGCCTGCGTTGTAAGACAATACAAAGAAATAAAAGGAAAGACAGAAAAGACAGAAATATCAGTACAATGCTCATTTTTGCAGACACTATGATTGCCAACATAGATAAGCCCGAAAGAATATACACATAAATAACTGGAATTAATAAAATAGCAATGTTACTGAACACAAAATCAACACACAAGGTTTACTGCATGTCGGTACATCAACAACAATCAATCGGAAAATGTGTCTTTTTTTCAAGATTACATTTGCAAAATTTTAGAATAAGCAAAACTAACCTATGATGATAGAATTCAAATCAGTGGTTGCTTCTGGGGTGGGGAGGATGATAGAGATCGACTCAGAAAGGCCACAAGTGGGGCTTCCCTGGTGACGCAGTGGTTGAGAGTCGGCCTGCCAATGCAGGGGACACGGGTTCGTGCCCCGGTCCGGGAAGATCCCACATGCCACAGAACGGCTGGACCCGTGAGCCATGGCCACTGAGCCTGTGTGTCCGGAGCCTGTGCTCTGCAACGGGAGAGGCCACAACAGTGAGAGGCCCGCGTACCGCCAAAAAAGAGAAAGGCTACAAGTAATAGGAAACTTCTGTATCTTGATATGGGTATGGGTTGCACACGTTTGCTAGAACTGATTGGATGGTAAATTGAAGAACTGAGTATTTTTGTGTATGAAAATTGGACTTCAACTTTAAATGGATAGCATTTCCCATCACCTAATAAATGTAAAACAAACAATGGAACAAAAGAGCTGATTAATATCTAACACATCTAACAAAAGAAGTACAATTCCTTTATGAAATAAATTATAAAATTTTATGGAAAGATATGAAGGAAGATCTAAATAAATAGAGTGAAATATATACTAATTCTTATCTAGAAAGACTCAGTATTTTTAAAATTTCAGCCTTCTCCAAAATTGAGCTATAGATTCAATGCAATTTCTATTAAAAGCCCAGAATGGTTTTTCATTGAACATCTTTCATGTGACCATCACTGAACTCCAGGGCTTTCTCTCAAACCTACTACCTTCAATCCCTGGAGCCAGTAAGAATATCCTGGGATGGTAAAGTAGGGAACAGGATAGAGAATAAATTCCCAAAGCATACAAGAAGGGAATTCCCCAGTGGTCCAGTGGTTAGGACTCCGTGCTCTCACTGCCGAGGGCCTGGGTTCGGTCCCTGGTCGGGGAGCAAAGATACCTCAAGCCCCAGCAGTGCAGCCAAAAAAAGAGAAGGATACGAGAAGATCCTACTTGCTGTGTGTCTTTGGGCAAATCACCTCCCCTCTCTGAACTTGTTATGAAAGTTCCTAAAAAATGGACCGTCATAATGCCTACTGGGTCATGTTGTTGTAATATGATAGAATAATGCGTGTAAAGGGCTTGGCATGGTGTGAGCCCTCAGTATCTGGAAATGATCATTATCATCCTCACTATCATCAACATCACCATTATCAACATAATCATACCC
Source organism: Platanista minor (assembly GCA_004363435.1). Lineage (NCBI taxonomy): Eukaryota > Metazoa > Chordata > Mammalia > Artiodactyla > Platanistidae > Platanista > Platanista minor. The sequence continues at coordinate 4,141 of RJWK010070197.1, read as the reverse complement.
ATCGTTATCACCATTATTGCCATCATGATTATCACATCATCACTGTTATTATCACCACCATCATAATCACCACCATCATCTTCATCATCATCAACATCACCATCATAATCACCACTACCACTGCCATCATCATTACCAGTATCATCTTCACCATCATTACCATCACCATCATCATCATCAATGTCACCATCATAATCACCACTACCACCACCATCATCAGTATACTCAACATCTTCCTCCTCCTCATCATCAATATCACCATTATAATCACCATATTGTCACCACCACCACCATCATAATCACCATCACCACCACCATAATCACCATCACCACCACCATCACTATCACAATCATCATCATCACCATCATCATCACCACCGTCATCATCACTATCGTTGTAATCACCATCATCATCTTAGCTCCGGCTGGAAAGCCCAAGAGCATTCACTGACCCATCAATTTTCAGAACTGGAAAAGACCTCAGATATCAACTAGTATCCAATGTTCATCACCCAGAGAGAGGAAAAAGCCCAGAGAGGAAGAAGAAAGACTTATTCAAAGTCACAAGGCAAACTGGGTATCTCGTAGCCCCTCCCAGGCCTTAGTTCTATTCCTGCTGCCTACCTGTGGCAGAGGTCACTGGCAATCCACCAGAATTCATGCTTTTTCTTCCACGATATGGAATTGTGGCTGTAAAGTTGTCCGCACAGCCAAGGACTATATTTTCCATCCCCCTTGCAAATAGGTGTGGCCATATGACTGGTTCTAGCTAATGGAATGTGAGTATTCACCACGTGCATCATTGTCAGGGCAATGTATTAAATTTAAGAAGTGGGATTGCCTTCTTCATACTCTATTTTCCCCTGTTGTCTGCAGGCAGACAGAAATGATGCTGAGACTCTAAGGGATAGTAAAGTCACAAATGAAAATAGTCTCTGAATCACCCCATGAGAGAAAAACCTCCCACCTGGTACCAGGAGGAACATTGGACTACTATGTGAACAAGAAACACATTTCTATTACATTAAGTCACTGAAAAGGCTTATTTGTTACAGCAGCTAGTGTTATCCTAATACAGTAGCCTTAAGGGCCAGAGTCAGCTGTGGTCTGTTGGATCCTCAGAGGCTCCATGACTGCCCACTCCAGTTCTTCTCGTAATTGTTTCACTAATTACACACATGGAAATAAACAAATGGCTGGAATCTGGGCTAAAGACTCCTCTCATATCTGCCTGGTGAACTCCTATTCATCCTTCAAGGCCCATCTCCAATACCTCTTCCCCCATTTCCTCGCCCAAGTGGAGTCCTCGACCTCATTCCCCTACCCCAGGATCTCTTAGTATAATGTCTTTCCCCACCCCAGGCCTCACCACAAGGTCTGTGACCTGCTCTGTCCCCTCCACCAGAAGAAAGCAGGGCCCAGAGTTGAGGCATCTCTGGAGCCTGGATGTGGTGGCATGTAGTAATGCCCAATTAGTGTTTATTGAATAAATAAACAACATGGGGATAAGTGGAGGAGAGTCTGGACTTCTTTTCCCAACCAGGGTCGGGTTTTCAGAGCAACGCACCACCCTTTCATTACCATCAATTTCTTCGTTTACAGCTGCGGAAACAGATTCCTTCATCCATCAGTGGGCGCTTCACACTGAATAGGTTCAAGGGGGACATGGTGGCTATCTTAAACCCACTCCTACCCCAGGCTCTCCATCCCCACACAGAGACTCAGCTGAGGAACCCAGGATGATTCTTAACACTCCCCAAGCATCATAATCAAGTCAGATTATGTTTATGGATTATTTTCTCCAAACCAGGAATGCACCTAAGTGTTTTGCAAGTATCAGTTCATTTAATCCGTTCGAAAAGATAACATGCACCCAATGTTCACAGCAGCACTATTTACAATAACCAAGACATGGAAGCAACTTAAATGTCCATCAACAGATGAATGGATAAAGAAGATGTGGTACATATATACAATGGAATATTACTCCACCGTAAAAAAAGAATGAAATAATGCCATTTCCAGCAACATGGATGGACCTAGAGATTATCATACAAAGTGAAGTAAATCAGACAGAGAGGGCTTCCTTGGTGGCACAGTGGTTGAGAGTCCGCCTGCCGATGCAGGGGACACAGGTTCGTGCCCCGGTCCGGGAAGATCCCACATGTTGCGGAGCGGCTGGGCCCGTGAGCCATGGCCGCTGAGCCTGCGCGTCCGGAGCCTGTGCTCCACAACCGGAGAGGCCACAACGGTGAGAGGCCCGTGTACCGCCAAAAAAAAATCAGACAGAGAAAGACAAATACCATATGATATCCCTTATATGTGGAATCTAAGAAATGGATACAAATGAACTTATTTCCAAAACAGAAACAGACTCACAGGCTTAGAAAACAATTTTACGGCTACTAAAGGGGAAAGTGGGGGGAGGGATAAATTAGGAGTTTCAGATTAACAGATACACACAACTATATATAAAATAGATAATCAACAAGATCCTACTGTATAGCACAGGGAACTCTCCTCAATATTTTGGAATAACCTATATGGGAAAAGAATCTGAATCACTTTGTTGTACACCTGAAACTAGCACAACATTGTAAATCAACTATACTCCAATATAAAATTTTAAAAAGTTTTAATTCATTTTATCCTCCCCTTCCAGTCAATCAAGAGGTACTTCAGATTCACCATCCAAACTACCTCTCAATCCAAGCCCTTCTCACCATTTCCATTGTCAAATCCTAGAGCAGACACCACCATCTCTCACCTTTGTGACTGTATTAGCCTCTTCAGTGGTCTCCCTAATTCATGTTTCACCCCTCCCAGCCCACCTCCACACAGCTAATCTGACCATGAAACCCTGCCATGGTCACCCATCGACCTCAAAATAAAGTTCAACCTCACCGTGGCCTGCAAGATATGGTCCCTGTGGAATTCTGCAAGAGCTATCTTTTTTCTCACACTATCTCCCCTACCTCGGCTCCGACTTGGTAAAGATGGTTTTTCCACCCTAAATGCAACATATTTTATGTTTTCTTGCCTCTGTGCCTTGTTCCTTCTGCCTGAATGCCTCTTGTGATCTCTTACATACAGATTTCAGCTCCAACCATGTAGAAGTGGAGTCTATTTTCCCATCTTCTGTGGCTGGGCTGGTCTCGTGACTGACTTTGGCCAATAGAAAGTAGCGGAAGTCACACAGTGTGAGTTTTGAGCTTAGGCAGCCAGACCGCGTGGCAACGTCTGCTCTCTCTTTCTTGAAACACTGTTGCCAAATGAAAGAGCTCAGGTTAACCTACTGGAGGATGAGTGGCAAGGTGGAGCAGAGACCAGCCAGCTTTTGGAGGCTGCAAGGAGGTAGGAAAACACCTGGTCAGCTCCCTTTGGGGTCCGTGGCACCTCCATCCGTCTAGTCGGGGGACTCTAGTGGGCTCTCCCATCCTTTCCCTCTTTTCCTTGAATTTTGTGATAATAGACTTTATTTTTGAGAGCAGTTTTAGCCTCACAGAAAAACCAAATGGAAGGAAGAGAGACTTCTCATACACCCCTCTACCCCAATGCATGTGTAGCCTCCCCCATTACCCACATCCCTCACCAGAGAGGGTACATTTGTTACAATCGATGAACCTACATTGACACATCATCAACCAGAATCCGTAGTCGACATTAGGGTTCACTCTCGGTGTTGTACATTCTATGGATTTGGACAAATGAATAATGACATGTGTCCACCATTATAGTATCATACAGAACATTTTCACTGCCCTAAAACCTTCTGTGCTCTGTGCATTCATCCTTCCCTCACTTTAACCCCTGGCAACCCCTGATCTTTTTACTGTCTCCATAGTTTTGCCTTTTCCAGAATGTCATGAAGTTGGAATCATACCATACATAGCCTTGCAGTTTGGCTTCTTCCACTTAGTAATATACATTTAAGGGTCCTCCATGGCTTTTCATGGCTTGACAGTTCATTTCTTTTAGCGCCAAATAACATTCCATTGTCTGAATGTACCAAAGTCTATCCGTTCCTACTGAAGGGCATCTTGTCGGCTCCCAAGTGTTGGCAATTATGAATAAAGCTGCTATAGGGCTTCCCTGGTGGCGCAGTGGTTGAGAGTCCACCTGCCGATGCAGGGGACACGGG
>RJWK010070196.1:0-10966 GCA_004363435.1 Platanista minor | reverse complement strand
ACACTGTTGTGGCCTCTCCCGTTGCGGAGCACAGGCTCCGGACGCGCAGGCTCAGCGGCCACGGCTCACGGGCCCAGCCGCTCCGCAGCATGTGGGATCTTCCCGGACTGGGGCACGAACCTGCATCCCCTGCATCGGCAGGCAGACTCTCAACCACTGCGCCACCAGGGAAGCCCCAGAATATGCATTCTTTTCAAGTGCACATGGAATATCCACCAAGATAGCCCCCCATCTTCTAATATATAAAACAAGTCTCATTAAGTTTAAAATGATGGAAGTTATGCAGAGTGTATCCTATGACCACAATATAATTAAGCTAGAAATCAATATCAGAAAGATATCTGGAATGGGCTTCCCTGGTGGCACAGTGGTTGAGAGGACGCTGAGCCTGCGCGTCCAGAGCCTGTGCTCCGCAACCGGAGAGGCCCCAACAGTGGGAGGCCCGCGTACCACAAAAAAAAAAAAAAAAAAAGAAAGATATCTGGAAAATCCTCAACATTTGTAATTACACCACATACTTCTAACTAGCACATTGGTCAAAAAAAAGGAGGGGTGATTAAAAGATGTTTTGAAGTGAATCACAGTAAAAACACATCAGAATTTCTGGGATATATGTGAAGCAGTGATTAGGCAAATCTTTAAATGATCTAAGTGTCCACCTTAAGGTAGAAAAAGAGGATTAAATTAAAACGAAAGTAAGTAGAAGGAAGGAAATAGTAAACAAAAGAACAGAAATTGTTGAAATAGAAAACAGATAAACAACAGAGGTAAACAAGGAAACCAAAAGCAGGCTCGTTGAAAAAACGATTAAACCTCTAGCTATCCTAATCAAGAAAAATAAAGAGGAAACACATGTTACTAAGTATAATGTCAGAATTGAAAGAGGGGACATCACTACAGATTCTACAGAAATTGAAAGCATATAGAAAGAATATTACAAACATCTTTTGGACATAAGTTTGACGACTTTGATGAAATGGATACATTCCTTGGAAGGCACAGATTATGTAATGAAGTTGACTTGGGAAGAAGGATGAAATTAGAGTGGCGCCGTATCTGTTAAAGAAGTTATATTCCTGGTTAAGAACCTTCCCACACAAACGAACCAAACCAAAACCAAAAGAGCTCCAGGCCCATACATGTTTTAACTCATGAATCCTATCAAACATCTGAAGGAGAAATAATTCAGAAAATAGAGGAAAAGGAAACTCTTCGCAACTCATTTTAGGACACTTGCATTATGCTAACATCAAAACTAGGTGAAGACGTTACAAGAAAAGAAAACTATAAACAAATAGCCTTCATGAACATAGGTGAAACATTTTGTTAACGAACCATTAGTAAGTCAAATCCAGCAGGGTATAAAAAATGAGTTTATTCTAGGGATGCAAGGTTGGTTTAACATTGGAAAATTCACTAGCATAACTTCATCACTTTCACAGAGAAAAGCTCTATGATCCTGTCAGTAGTTACAGGAGAAAGCATTGGAGTACATGCAACAGTCATTTGTGATAAAATCTGTCGGGAAACTAGAAACAGAAGAGGATTTTCTTAACCTGACGAAAGACATCTACATCTACATAACTTCTAGCTGAAGTCTTATTTAATGTCAAAAGACGGAGTGCTTTCCTCCTAAGACAGGACACAAGGCAAGTATGCCTATCTCCTCCATATGTGTATCTAATACTGTCATGGAGGCCCCAGCCAGTGTAACAGGCAATAAAAAGAAACAAATGACATACACATTGGCAAGGTAGAAATAAAAGGTCTTTATTTGTAGACAACATGATCATGTATAGAGAAAATGCTAAGACATCTCTAAAAAGCCACTAGAATTTGTCATTGAATTTAGCAAGCTTGCAGGACGCAAAGTAGATACACAAAATAGGTTGTATGTATACATACCAGCAATGAAAAATTAGAAATTGAAATTTCAAATTTCTGTCAAAATACAAAGGACCTATAAAAACTAAAAAATGTATTTACAAGAACAACATTGGAAGGTTTTTAGTACCTAATTTCAAGACTTCCTCTACTTTTTAAAGCTCCTTCTTTAAAGCTGTGGTGATCAAGGTAGTGTTGGCCTAAGGTAAACATATATATCAATGGAATAGAATAGAGAATCCAGAAATAGACCCACACATATATGGTCAGTTGATTTCTGACAGTTGTGCCAAGTTAATTCAATGGGGAAAGGGTAGTCTTTTTAACAAGTGATACTGGAACACGTGGATATTAAATGTAAAAACTCTTACTTCTTCTAGATATAAAAATAACTTGAAAAGAATCATGGATCTAAATATAAAAGACTAAAACTATAAATCTTCAAGAAAAAATTACAGGAGAAAATATTCGTGAACTTGGGATAGGCAAAGATTTCTTTGGGCCTGAAAAGGATGAACCATAAAAGAAAAATTGACAAATGGGACTCCATCAAAATTTAAAACTTCTATTCTTCAAAAGACATCGTTAAGAAAATGAAAAGGTGATCTTTAAACAGAGAGAACGTATTCCCGATGCATATACCTGACAAATGACTTGTAGCCAGAATATATAAAGAACTCTTACAGCTCGTTAAAAAGACAACCCAGTTAAAAATCTAGGCACAAGAAAATAATGAATGCAGCACAGGAAAAGGTGTTCAATATCATTAGACATCAGAAAAATGCAAACCAAAACAATGAGATACCATTGTATATTCATCAGAATAGCTAAAATTAAAAATTAAAAGAACAAGTGTTAGAACGGAACTTTCATATATTGCTGGTAGGAAAGTAAAACGATAAAACCATTTAAACTGTTTGGCAGTGTGTTATAAAGTTAAACATTTACCATAAGATACAACAATTTTACTACTAAATATTTGCGTAAGAGAGATGATAACATATATTTACACACATACTTGTACATGAATGTCCATAGCAGCTTTATTCATAATAGCCTCAAGCTGGAAGCAACTTAAATGTCCATCAACCAGTGAATGGCTGAACACACTGTGGCATATCCATGTAATAATATACTACTCAGCATTTAAAGGGAACAAAGTACTGATACATATAACAACATGAATGAATCTCAGAAACATTATGCTGAGTTCAATAAGCCAGACACAAAAGAATACAAACTCTATGATTCCATTTACTGCCCACAATTATTATACCAGAAATGCTGCTAAAAAAACCCCAAACAAACAGATTTAATCCACAGTGACAATAAACAGGCATGTTGTCTGCAGCTGAGGCTGGAGTGTGATTGACCTGGATGGGGCTCAAGGGAACCTTTTGGTTTCATCAATGTGTTCTATATCTCTACAGTTTGATTAACCAGGATGGGGCTCAGGGGAAACTTTTGGTTTGATCAGTGTGTTCTGTATCTCGACTATGGTGGTGATTATATGGATATATGTATATGTTTGTAAAATTCATTGAAATGTACACATTTTGCCTCAATAATGTTGTTTTGAAAAAAATTCCAAAAATTTGAAAGTTATTTTACTAACAAAACATTAACTTCTGTCTAATGTTAGAAGACCTCTCTGTGTAAGGCTGAAACCGAGTTGACCCGAAAATTCCATTTAGATAAATCAGTGTACACGATATAAATAAAAATACATGAATTACATATCCTTAAACAAGGAAAGAGAGTAGATGAATTCTCAGCGTAGTTAGCCTGTGATTTGATGTATTGGAATGGGACCCTAGCATCCTTAAAATTCATTGATGTACCTTTCTAATTCCTTTAGTTGATATTTGGTAGTGTCTTTGGCACTAAGAAGAATCCAGCTAAAATGAAGTAATTATGTATAATTCCCCTCTTGATTTTGTTTTATTGTTCTTTTCATTTTTTTAACCAGAAAGAATATGTAGAAGATACTCCAGTGTCTCTTACAATCTATTTTTCCTGTTAGGAATAGAACTCCTAGATTTCACCTGAGCACATACATGGCTGCCCATCTAGAAACTACATTTCTCTGCTTCTCTTGCAGCAGGGTGGTGTGGCTTTGGACTAATGAGAGGTGACTGGTGATGTGTAATAAGGTTACCTCATCAAGGACAAGCTACTTGCCCTAGACTTTCTCTTTTCTCTTTCTGTTGGCGGGGATGTTACATCAGGTTTAGCAACCACCTTAGGTCCAGAGATGGAAGCTGATAGAGTCAGCTTGTGTCCCTGAATGATCTTGTGACGTACACCTCCCCCTGCACCCCGCATTGTGACACGGAAAAGAAAAATCTCTAACTGTGCCTACTATATTTTTGAGTCCTTTTGTTACGGTAGAAAGTTTATACCCTAATACGAAATGGAAAGCATTTAAGACTTTTAAGTTTTTCTCTGTGTACTGTTTGGCCACAGCCAGTATATTTTGGTGTGTATTCTCATCTATTTATTTATTTCTTTAGGCTGCGTTGGGTCTTCGTTGCTGCACGTGGGCTTTCTCTGGTTGCGGCGGGCGGGGGCTACTCTTCGTTGTGGTGCGCGGGCTTCTCATTGTGGTGGCTTCTCTTGTTGCAGAGCACAGGCTCTAGGCACGCAGGCTTCAGTAGTTGCAGCGTGTGGGCTCAGTAGTTGTGGCATGTGGGCCCTAGATCGCGCAGGCTTCAGTAGTTGCGGCGCATAGGCTAAGTAGTCGTGGCTCACGGGCTCTAGAGCGCAGGCTCAGTAGTTGTGGCACACAGGCTTAGTTGCTCTGCGGCATGGGGAACCTTCCCAGTCCAGGGATTGAACCCATGTCCCCTGCATTGGCAGGCGGATTCTTAACCACTGCTCCACCAGGGAAGTCCCTGATATGTATTCTCAATTAAAATAATTTCTAAAATAGCATATGATTTCATGCCAAGAGTTCTCTTTGATCCAGTAGTTATTTAGGAGAGTGTTTCTCCAAGTTACAAGTTACTTTTAAAATTTAGGTACTAATTAGTAGTAAGTTGATGCACAGCATTCTGATTTTTCTAATTTTTAAATGTCTTCATGGACTAATTTATGATCAGATTTGGTAAAGTTCCACAGACCTTTTCAAAGAATTTGCCTTCTTTGTAAGATACTAAAATATTTATTTATTATGTTGTTTAACTTTTCTATAATTATTTTTTATCTGATCTCAAAGGCTTAAAGATGTAAATCAGTGATTTCTTCCATTAATTTTTCTTTATATTTCTCTTTTTTTGTTTTGCTTTGTGTGTTCATGTATTATTAACTGTCAGTATCTCAACTGAGGATTATACCTTTTATCAGAATCATATCACTTGTTTCCTAATTTATGCCTTGTGCTTTGTGTTTTAGCTGACATTAATATTGCTACTTTAGTTTATATTTCCCTATGTATCTGTGTACTTATTATATTTATTCTTTCTTTGTCATTTCTTTTTGATATGTTTTCTATAAGTGGAGCATAGTTGGATTTCATAGTTGGATTTCTTAACCTAATGGGAGGAACCTTTGTCTTTTAACAGGTATTTTAACTCATTTATATTTATTGTCAAAATTGATCTTTAATTGGTTTTATTTGATTGATCTTGTTTCTTTTATACAAGTCTTTTATTTTCCATTGTGTTTTGGGCTTTTTGCTATTTGATTTAAAGTTTATCTTTGTTTATTTTGGTTCTGAATTTTGCCTGCTTTGAAATCTGCTGCTGATTATTTTTAAGTTTTTTTGAAACCTTAAATCTATGTAATACCTATAATTAAGTCAAGAATGAGATGCTATCTTTTGTTTTCCCTCAGTAGGAAATGAGAAATTTAATAAAGTTTTACTTATCTGCTTCTCAGTTTTCACTGATCTCTTAGATTTTTATATCAGACTATTATTAAATTGTAATTTAAAATAATTTGTAAAATATTTTCATTAATTTTTATGTTTTTTTTTTTTTTTTTTTGCGGTACACGGGCCTCTCACCGTTGTGGCCCCTCCCGTTGCGGAGCACAGGCTCCGGACGCACAGGCTCAGCGGCCATGGCTCACGGGCCCAGCCGCTCCACGGCACGTGGGATCCTCCCGGACCGGGGCACGAACCCGTGTGCCCCGCATCGGCAGGCGGACTCTCAACCGCTGCGCCACCAGGGAAGCCCCATCAATTTTTATAGCTATAGAAATGATGAAAACCCTAAGATTGTCGCAACTTTAAATAAATTGCCATGTTTTCCAAGTATATATCAAAGTGAACCTTAAGAAAGTCATTAAAAATATGCTATTGTGCCATATTACATTACTTCTCATTATTTTCTTGACCTATTTCTTTAGTATACCTTAAAAAGACACTTTTTATTATTGCCCACATTCAGGCCCTTTCCCTTCTCATTAGACTGGGAGAAAAGAGGAAATGGTCAAATTAAAGTTAATGTATCAAGTTTTGTATTTGGTGTTTGCAGTGGCAAAGTATAAGATTCAGAATATGTTGGGATTATTGAATTCATGGATTTTATGGTGATGGGTAGGGAAACACCACCTGTTACTTACGAGTAAGCTTGTTTTCTGAGATGTCCCTGCCAGTTATGGTAACAGGTGGCACAGGGCATGGCATTGACATTCTCCTTAATGTTCGCTCAGTGTCAGAGGCTGGCCTTTTGCTTTGAGTCCCTGATAGAGTGTTACCCCTTACCTTGGATGCTCCTAGTCATGTGCCCTTCTCAAATGGGCATCACCTCCATTCCCTCACTATAATAAGGGTGCTTGTGTACAGGGCTTTCCCATGTTTTTCAGAATATACTTGAGGACTATTTATGGAAGCGGCTCTTAGAGGACACGCAGCCTCGTCTTGGAAACAGTGTGGAGGAAAGAAGGCTGTAGCAGTTGCAAGGGGTAATATCTTTGAGAAAATAGTCATGTGGCTAAGTTACTTTGAACTGGAAGGCTTGTCTTTATGTGTCATACTTTTTTAGCAGATAATTATGTAGCTGGACTACCAAAATGCAGGGCGTGAGGGGAAGCTGAGAACGGCGTCTTCAGGATTGCGGGCCATGGCGAAGCTCGTGGCCAGAGACTCCTTTCTGTGCGGCGTGTGGAAAGCAGGCGGGCTGAGGGCAACGCAGGAGGGCCGTCAGCCTTGCTTTTGCTCCTCTGTTCTCCTCTGTGGTCATGGCGAATGGCTCAGCTCTTCCGGGCCTCGAGCGGGCTCTGTGCGGTGGGGGTGAGGACTGTCCAAGATGCTTTCTCACTTTAAAACTCCATGCCCGACCAGGGCGCCAGGGGTAGCTAGGGAGTTTCCACCTGACAGCACTTTTATTTCATTTAAGAAAAGAAGTTAGCTTCATTTCATCTTGGAAAGTCAAGAGAAATAAATCACTTCTCTTAACCACCTTGAGTAAGGAGAATTGGAAGGACCATATGTGACTCATGTATTTATGCTGCGACCTGACGTGAGCAAGTGACACACGTTGTGGTGGACTGTCCCACCATAACACCTGGAAGTAATCTAGTAATAGAATGACTCAGAGGAATGTGAAATCACCATTTTTTTTCCCTGAGAAAACTGAGCTATTTATCTAGACTCCCAGAAGCTTCTTGCCTTTTTCCCTGGGATGTGTGCATGTTTTGAGATTGAGGGTCCTGGGAGGTAGGCCCACTGTGCGACCTTCAGCCAGGCGTCAGACTGAAGGTCACGCCGAAGATCTTTCATTGATGAGGTCCTGAGTGGTCCAAAGGCTGCTTGCACTGAGTTTGTGTTTCATGAGGTCAGCAGTAGGAGGCCGCCCAAACAGGCTTTTTGTCCTAAGCTGAGCTGGGCATGGTCACAGGCAGGGTGGGCAGAGAGAGTTTTCAGATAATGAACATGTCAGAGTTGTGGAAGAGTGGGGGCACAGTGCTGACTGAATGGAATCTGTACAGCAGTCAAAGGCGACTCTTTTTGAAGAGGGCTTTGTTCTGGCCAGGTTCTGGAGGATGATTCCCGACAAAGGCCCCATCCAGAGCAGCGTGGAAAAAAGATCATTGCTTCTTTCCTCTATAGTCATCACTCTGAGGACTGAAAAGTCATTGAACAGTTTTATTTCCTGCTCTATCAAGAGCTTCTAGGGGAAAAGCAAAAAGAGAATTGTTTCATTTCAGAAATGCATTTTGTTTCAGTCAGTAAAAAGTTGCTGGGAATAAGTCAAAATAACATGCAAAATAAATTTGAAACATGGATAAAAAATGTAGGTGGTAGGCTTTTACTAACTGCCAGTGTGAGGTAGGCCCTTCTAGGGCTGCAGAAACCAACATTCAGTAACCTCTGTTCTCAGGAACTGAGCTTGAGTGAGGCAGACAGATAGATGGCTAATACTTAACTATGTTTCAATTGGGTTTTTTGTTTTTTTTGTGTGTGTGTGTGGTATGTGGGCCTCTCACTGTTGGGGCCTCTCCCGTTGCGGGGCACAGGCTCCAGACGCGCAGGCCCAGCGGCCATGGCTCATGGGCCCAGCCTCTCCGCGGCACGTGGGATCTTCCCGGACCGGGGCACGAACCCGCGTCCCCTGCATCGGCAGGCGGACTCTCAACCACTGCACCACCAGGGAAGCCCTCAATTGGGTTTTTATAGAGCAGCTACTCTATGCAAGACACTGCACTAGGTGTTGAGTCTACAAGGCGAGGTAGATAGAGTCCCTGTTCTCAAGATATTTAGAGTCCAGAGTGAGATGCGTCACCAGGCATGCCGAGCCCCAGGTATGCTGAGGCATACAGGAAGACTTCAGTAATTAGAATGCACAGGAGAGAATACGCAGGCGACTTTGAACTTGCACCAAGAACTAAGCAGTCTCAAGGCACCAATTCCTGCAGCTGTTGCCGTAAGCTGTGCTTATTAACATTCTGGCCCCCGAGCTACACCTTTCTGATGTTAAGGATAATAAAAATAGCCAAGAATCGTACAGTGCTTGACTCTGTGTCAGGCACAGTCTAGTGCTTTACACATAACAACTTAATATAATCCTTGCAACAGTCCTATCAGGTAGTGTTAACATTAGACCAGAAACTGAGCCCAGAGCAGGTGGGTAACAGCTAGCCTGCGGTGGGTCACCACGGTGCTAGGTGGAGGCTTCTAGAGTCAAGGAAGCCAGCTGTAGGAGGAGCCATTGCTCAAAGGTTTGCACATATAGCAGCTTAACGTTAATGAACCCATAGCTGAGCATCTGGGAGAAAAAAATTGTTGATACACGTGCTTTTCATTTGCTAGAAATAAAGCTGTATATTTGTTGTTGTTGTTGAAATTGCCCTATACTAGCTACACATTATATCTAGGCTTTTTATTTGAAATTATAGGAAAATAACTTTTGATCAAACAGTATTACCCATTTATTTACAGAGAAGGGCTTTCTTGAATTATAAATATATCTAAAAGAGACCGTACTGCTTCCCGCAAACACTGACTCCATGGCTCCTTGGGGTGGAGATTTCTATTCAGCCTAATGCTCTCCTGGTCAAGTAAGAGGCTGCTTTCTCTACCTCTCATCTGTTGAAATGTCTGTCCCTTTTTACAGTACTGGAGGTCTCTAATTTATAAGCTGGATTTGTAAATTGCAGGGGCCCAGGCCCCTTGGGCCTGTGGCCTCCTTTGGTGCGTGAACCACAGGAGGCCTGCTGTTTGCTGCTTTGAGGGATTTCATAAGAGCTTTTGTGACCTGGTTTGCCCACAGTTTATAGGCTCACATCTAGGTGATCTGAAGGAAGAAGAATGGGGTGAAAAAGTCAAAGTTATGGTTGTGAACAGGAAGGAAAGTTAGAATGTTAAAACCAGCATCCAAATGGTACAGACAAGAATTAGAAGTTAGGAAGAGCCTAGGAGGAGAGGTTTTTAATTAGAGTAACCCTCAAGACATTGGAAATTGTTGTGATGATTTTAAGTAGGCAACCCCTTTGGCCTTAAAAAGAATCAGCAACTTGACTTTCTGTATGTGGTTTATGAAATGTAAACACACACAGAATTCAAGGGGAAAGGGTGATCTTTCAATGTAAAACTTTCGATTTATGGCTTCCTGGACATTGAAAGCTTCCTTGCACCTTGATTAAATACACTGAGTGGTTTTAAAACTTAATAAAATTGTAAGGAAGGTTTTCTTTTTGCACAAGCCAGGTATTTTCAGTGAAACGACCAGGAAGATTATTGGAGGCGGCCTTGGCATAAAGCTTGAGTGGTGTTACTAAATACAGAAAAGGAGCTTTAGACCTCTTTTTGACTCTACCTACAAAGAAAATAAACTTTTTCATGTAATACTGAAATCAACTATGCAATTGAAGAAACTTATTAAGATAATACTTTGTGTAAATCTATTTTCTACTTTGCTTTACTAAAAACTTTATTTATAGAAGGAATACATAAATACCTTTCTTTTGTTTGTTTTTTTTTTTAAAAAAGCCTTACAAATCAAAGGGATTTAAAGGGATTAAAGTTCCCTTTGACCATCACGGTCCCTGGGTCGTCATTTTGCCCTTTATTCTTCCAAATCTTGTTCTGAATACTTGCATGCATATATTTGTATGCCTAGAACAGATATTTACGTTTTGTGTAGATGTTAAAAAAATAACCCACAGAGGGACTTCGCTGGCGGTCCAGCGGTTCAGACTCCGCATTTCCAGTGCAGGGGGCATGGGTTCGATCCCTGGTTGGGGACTAAGATCCCACACGCCACAGTGTGGCCAAAACACAAAAACAAAAAGACCCCATAGAATGTATTGTTTTGCTGGTTCACTTAAATATGACCTTGCATTATATCTTTTCTTTTTAGTAGTTCAGTAATGTTACTGACTGCAGCTGATATTTACTAAGTAGTTATTATGTGCGAGGCAAGATGTTTAGCATCTTTCATATAATTTTGTTTCATAATCTTCATAATAAGCTTCAGAGGTGAATAAAAATCATTGATTTGGGCTTCCCTGGTGGCGCAGTGGTTGAGAGTCCGCCTGCCGATGCAGGGGACACGGGTTCGTGCCCCGGTCCGGGAAGATCCCACGTGCCGCGGAGCGGCTGGGCCCGTGAGCCGTGGCCGCTGAGCCTGCGCGTCCG
>RJWK010070195.1:0-10966 GCA_004363435.1 Platanista minor | reverse complement strand
GGCCTCTCACTGTTGTGGCCTCTCCCGTTGCGGAGCACAGGCTCCGGACGCGCAGGCTCAGCGGCCATGGCTCATGGGCCCAGCCGCTCCGTGGCATGTGGGATCTTCCCAGACTGGGGCACGAACCCGTGTCCCCTGCATTGGCAGGCGGACTCTCAACCACTGTGCCTGAATTAGGGAGGCCCTAATTCATTGATTTATATGTATCTGTCCAGCTTTCCCAAAACCACTTGCTGAAGAGATAACATACTCTCTTGACCATTGTAACTGTATACTAAGTTTTGAAACCAGGTAATGTGAGTCCTCCAACTTTGTTCCTCAGTATTATGTTGGTTATTCTAGGTATTTTGTCTTTCTTTGTTTATTTTAGAATCATTTTGTCAGTAGATACAAAAGAGCTTACAGGGATTTTGATTGGGATTGCATTGAATCTATAGATCATGTTGGGGAGAACTGACATCTTAACAACATTGAGCCTTGTAATATATAAACATGGAATATCTCTCTGTTTATTTAGAGCCTCTTTGATTTTTTCATCAGAATTTTGCTGTTTCTACATATAGATTTTGAACATATTTTGTTAGATGTATAGCCAAGGATTTTATTTTGGGGTGGCTGTTATATGTGGTTTAAAAATTTTTTTTTAATTCCAGTTGTTCATTGCTGGTGTATAAGAAAGCGATTGACTTTTACATATTAACCTGTATCGTTCAAGCTTGCTATGATTTCTTCTTAATTCCAGAAATTTTTTTGTCAGTTTTTTTGGATTTTCTATGTAGGCAATCATGTCATTTGCAAACAAAAACCATTTCATTTTTTCCTTTCCAATTTATGCCTTTTTTTCCTTTTCTGGTCTTATTGCAGTAGCTAGAACCTCCAATATAATATTGCTATGGACTGAATATTTGTGCTTCTCCCAAATTTATATATTGAGACCCTAATCCTCAATGTGACGGTATTTGGAGGTAAGGGTTTGGGGAAGTAATAAGGGTTATATTAGGTTATGAGGGTGGGACCCTCATGATAGGATTAATGCTCTTATACAGAGGAAAAGACACAAGATCTCTTTCTGCCTGCATGCACCAAAGAAATTAAAATAAATCAAATTAATATTGAACTCAGATGTTGGGAAAATAATTAACTAAACCTAACAAAAACAGAAAGAACAAGTAAGAATAAAAGTACTAATTAATGAATTAGAAACAATAGAATAAATATATAATCTAAGAGCTATTTCCTTGAAAACAAACTTTGTTAAATAGAAAACTCACTAGTTTAACCTACCAAGATATGAGGGTGAAAATGCAAACACGTAAAACTCAGGATGAAGGTGGAGAAATGATAGCTATGGAAAAAAAAGAAAGAAATTATAGGCATATTTTTTATAACTCAATAAATTTGAAAAATGTGGAATGGTATTGAAATGTATATACTGTGCTTCAAGTTTTATAAACCTTGAAAACTATAGTTTCTTTATTTTCTACAAGTGATCTGAGTATTTTCATAAATTCATACACCAGTGAATGATGGAAAAGTAACTGTATATTTGTATTTAGAAATATCTTATTATTTTCAGGATGAGTCTCTTTTCTTTAAAACTGGCCCTTTTGGATAAATGCTCAGTCTTTCTGAGTTTCTTACCTGTCTTCTTCCCAAAGGTAGCATCTGCATATAGTTGACTGGAAAACTGTGCTTTTTGGTGATGGGGAAGGGGAAGGCTTTGTCCTGGCTCTTCAGGGGACTCTGCTGTTGAGCTCTGCTGGTGAAACTCCTGGTCTCCTCTCTCAGTGTGGGGATTATCTGTGGGGAGTTTGGCCAACTTCCATGTGAGTAGCCCTTTCTTCAGCCTTTACTGGTGCCTCTGGCCCTCTGAGATCTGGTTAAGACTTTCATATGATTCCTCTTGGAACCTGCCCACAGGTTCTCAACCACATTTCTTGCTTGTCCCTTCTGTAGCAATCCCTTGGCAACTTCACTATCATCTACATTTTATAACTTTCCACAGGGCACATAGGACTCTCTGGATTCTTTAGGATATTAGCACTATCTCTGGCTTTCTATCCATTTGGCAAATTCATTCTGCAGATTTCACTCTGGAGTGACTGTCCCATTTTGATGTGGAAACATCTGGAACCATTCCTTATTCCCTACTCCACTGCTTGAGGGCATTTAAGCTTTCCACTAAATCCAGAGCTTATGTTTTGGGAGGAGGAGCAGGAAAAGGTAAATGAGGTGTTTAAGCTGAAAGAAAAAATTTTAAGGGAGTTCCCCGGTGGCCTAGTGGTTAGGACTCTGGGCTTTCACTGTCGTGGCCCGGATTCAATCCCTCTTCGGGGAACTGAGATCCCACAAGCTGTGCCACGCAGCCAAAAAAAAAAAAGAGATTAAAAGAGAATGAGCTACTTTAAACTGGCTAGTTTATCTTCCCTCTGCCTTCCTGCACCACTCACCAGGATGGGTATACAACAGGAACACTAGATTAGTTATGGAAAATAAAAGAAACCTGCATGTTTTTCACATCTCAGTGCTAATTATTCCATTTTTGAGCTTACTACATTTGAGGTATTTTTAGGTATAATCTCATTGATTGTAAACCTTGTTGCCCAGAAACTGTTCCTATTCAGAAACAAGGCAGATTCCATCTAAAACAGAGTCAATCAGCTTGAAGGTTCATAGCTGATTTTTTTGGAGTCTCTGGCAAAACACTAATCTGAGGGTAAGAGTTAAGTGTCTAAAGAGATTTCTAAACAAGCAAGCAAACAGTTCTCTTTATCAAAAACAAGACTTGGGGCTTCCCTGGTGGCACAGTGGTTGAGAGTCCACCTGCCAATGCAGGGGAAAAGGGTTCGTGCCCTGGTTCTGGAGAATCCCACATGCCGCGGAGCGGCTGGGCCCGTGAGCCATGGCCACGGAGCCTGCGCGTCCGGAGCCTGTGCTCCACAACTGGAGAGGCCACAAGGGTGAGAGGCCCGTGTACAGCAAAAAAAAAAAAAAAAAGCAAGACTTGGAGCACTGGATAGGAAGTCTATCATAAGTGTAAGATGGAAAAAAACAGGATTAAGGCTAGAAACATCCAATAGTCAGGAAAAGGAGGAACGTTTCCACCTAAGAGACCTGGAGAGAAAAAAAAGCTAAGTGAAGTGAGAAGTTAACATCATCATATACCCTTTCAGGTCAAATCTTGGGAATCAGAAGACATGGCGGTACATCTAGATGGGCATAGGGAAATCAGAAGACATCAGAGCTAGTGACTAGCTTTTCTAGGCATATGCAGTAGATGAGGGAAAACTTTCCAATTGGACCCACATTCAGACAGGGCCACACCCAAAACGATTCAGGAGCAAGAGAGCAGCATTGGAAAAGATAGGGGCTTTATGACTTGTGTGTGGTACAGAAGATTTAGAAATCCCAGTGTACTTCATGTAGAAAACATAGAAGATAGACAAGTAGAGAACAGGTGGCCTTGCAATGGGGCCACCTTGGCAAGGAACAGGGTGATTCTACAGTGGACACTCCTGGTTTCATGGTCTTATCTGAAGGCAAGATGGAGGATGTGACTGAGACTCAGAGGATCTGCAGCCCCAGAAAGAGCTAAGGTAGGACCATCAGACCCTGACTGTGTTTAGAAAACACACCAACTGATTCATTACCTAGGGACTTCAGTAAGTTTCAGAGTCTAACCTAAAGTCATACATGTGGACTCGAGGCACCTCCATCATTTCTTTAAGGATTTATAATCGTCCAAATACACCTGATTAAATCTTGGGTAGAGAGTGTGAGGAGAAACCCTAAAGCACTCAATATTTACCCTCAAAGACAAATTTTTCTAAAAGAGACTGAATTTACTGTTTTAAAGCCAAAGAGACTAAGATGCCTTTAGCTGGAAAGTTTAAATTACTTCCCCTCACTACTTAGAGGACGGAGCCTCAAAATCAAGATGAGTTTAATTACAGACAAGAAAGGCCAGTAATACCAGACTAGAGAATTTGAACAAACCCTCCCACTGAACACAACTAAAAATAAATAGAATATACACATACGTAAATGAAAGCATCATCTAAAAATATAAAACTAACAATTATGAAGAGTGACAGTTTGCAACTTCTCCATGAAATATCTAGATGTGTATTTCTTTATTATCTAGCATGGGATTCATTGAACTTCTGTGTATTGATGTATTTCATAAGTTCCAGAAAATCTCAGCCATTATCTTTTCAAATATTTGCATCAAACAAATCAAATAGGAAATCTTTTAAGGCAGCTAGAGAAAAGAGATATTACCTAAAGGCATAACAGAGTTATAGCTAACTTCTCAAAAGCAAAAATAGAGACCAGAAAACAATGCAATGATATCTTCAAGGAGATGAAAAATATGGCACCCAACCTAGAAGACTCTACGGAGTGAAAGAATCCTTTGGATATGAGGAAAAAATATAGAAAATTTTGAATAAACAGAAACTGAGTTAATCATACAAAAAGGAAAGTCTAATGGGTATTCTTCAGATTTAAGGAAAATAACCATGGACAGAAGGTCAGAGGTTTAGAAAGAAATGAAGAGCAATGAAATGTTCATTAAATGAACATTGCATAAAATAATAACAAAACTGTCTTGTGTTTAGGATTTAGCTAGGTAGCTAGAGAAATAAAATACATGCAGAAATAAACTTATAAATTGGAATGAAATAATGTAGTTAAAGTGTTGTCAGGGCTTTGCTTTGTCCTGGAAGAGGTTAAAATGATCGACTATAGTGAATTAAGGAGGGATGTGGTAATCTCTAGCATAACTATTAAATATTAAAACGTACAAAAACAATATATAATTTCCAAACTAATTGGGAGTATGGAATGATAAAAAAATAGTGAATACGTTGAAAAGAAGCCTATACCCTTCTGAAGTTTGCATTATCCTTATATACTACCTTTTATCATTAACACATACCAACACATACCAACATTCCTTGATTACACCAAGAGAAAGATGTATTACATGAGGGCAAAGGAAAAGGTCTTCAAATGACATTGAGGAGTAAGGAGAACACAAATTCTACACATGATTTAGGGGTTAGTGGGGTATAAGAAGCACCCATTTAAGAAGGATTCAAGAGAGGAAATGTCCATGAGGAACATTCACTGTTGATGATGTAAAAAAGGTTGTCTTCCATGGTCTGGAGATTTCAGAGGACACAGTCGAAAGGTTTGGGAGAAAGGGTAGCAATAGGCATTGGATCAGTGGGGAGGAGGCTAAGAGCATGTAGTAGGAAGGCATAGATGACCAGAGCAGCTTCATGACAGAACAAGCATAACGGTAGAAGGCACACTGAATTTAGCTGATTGAAAGATTTTCTAGTTAGCTAGTCTCATGAATCCCCTGGCAAATCTATGGCCTAGTGAGGTGGATAGACCTAGAGTCTGTCATACAGAGTGAAGTAAGTCAGAAAGAGAAAAACAAATGCCGTATGCTAACACATATATGTGGAATCTAAAAAACAGAACAGCAACAAAAAAGCAATGGTTCAGATGAACCTAGGGGCAGGGCAGGGATAAAGACACAGAAGTAAAGAATGGACTTGAGGACACGGGGAGGGGGAAGGGTAAGCTGGGATGAAGTGAGAGAGTAGCATTGACATATATACACTAGCAAATGTAAGATAGCTAGCTAGTGGGAAGCAGCTGCATTGCACAGGGAGATCAGCTCAGTGCTTTGTGACCACCTAGAGGGGTGGGATAGGGAGGGTGGGAGGGAGATGCAAGAGGGAGGGGATATGGGGATATATGTATACATATAGCTGATTCACTTTGTTATACAGCAGAAACTAACACACTATTGTAAAGCAATTATACTCCAATAAAGATGTTAAAAAATAAATAAATCTACGGCCTGTCAGAAGCATCAGCCAAGGGTAGGGTGATTGGGTTTCTGAAAGATACCTGGTCTTGAAAAAATGAACTTCAAACAGTCTAGTTGCTTCCCATGACTCACGCTGAGGACATGACAGCAACTGTTTGGCTTTCAGGTGACTTCGATAATATCTGCCTTGAAAGTTTGCAAAATTGTCATCATATTCTAAAAATATGTCTGTTAACAAATTGAATATACCCTTCCTCAAAAGCTAGGTATTTTTTGGTCATGTAAATTCAAGAACTCAAGGTCATCTTTTCAAAAAGAACAGAAGAGTTCAATAAGCAGCCATCTGAATTTTGTGGCTCTGGACATCTATATACATCAATAGATCTGTCACTTCTAGGTATGCATAGTAGTAAGTATCTCATCATCTCTTCCTTCCTCTTTAAATTCTGGTTTGTGCTCTGTGTTCAGTAATGCTGGACTTACCCTGATTTCCCACAAGTCATCTAATAACTCAGTGTTTTAATAAATTCATCAATAAGGCTCATTTTAGAACTTACATATTCAGTTCAATATATATTCTATATTCTACCAATGGCAAAAAGCAGACCATGAACTTCATTCCTTTTAAGTTCGACTCTCTATTGGAATAAATGGTAAGACTCTTAGGTAGTAAGGGAAACAAAATCTTACTCCTGTGGTCATTGAATGAACTGGATATGGCAGGAGTGTTGCCTTGGGAGGAGTGGCTCTTACGTCAATGATCAGTCATTATCACCAGCTCTTCAGTGGAAACTCCTGAAGAATTTTAATGGTTTTAAATCCTTATTCTATAATAAAAAATCAATTTGAATTCTAGAATCATAAACTGCTTGAGAAATACCTGATAAAATATTAAGGGTCTGGTTTATCCTTCCATGTTACATCTTCTAAGTGGAACTGGAGCCAAGAGGTGGTGCATGGAAAGATCATTGATCATACCACTCCTTGAAGAGCTATTTTTTTTTCCCAATGCATTTTTTATTTTCTACCTTTTGTGAATTTTAAAATAGGGGCTTCCTAAAGGCAAAAACATGGGTTAGTGAAAGGATTTATCTCAAATTAGGGAAAAAGGTATGCATGCATGAAAGAAACTTATTGTGTTTGTGTGTATCTATATATCTATATCTATGTTATCTATCTACCTTTCGATCTGTAATTTTTGGAATGGCTCAGTAAATTAATTCAATTCCATTGTCTGAACCAATGGAAGAGCAAGTAAACAGGCAGGCAGCTGTCAATCCGTAAACTGGAGCCTGGTGAGGAGATGCTACCATCTGAAGGCAGGTATTTAATACCTCTCAGGTAACTTGTTTCACTCTTTGAGCTGCTTCTATGCCTCTGTTGGTCTAACTTGAGCTTGAATTATTTCCTCTTCCCCTTTTAATATTAAAAAATTATTTTGGGTGGTATTAAAAATAATGATAATTATGGGGTAGAAAATTATAAAAGTGCACAAAAATATAAAATGCATTGGAATGGGGAAATTATACCCAGTTATAGCTTTCTTAACATTTTAGTGTTCTTACATGTTAAAAAACAACAACACACACACACACACACACACACACACGCACACACACACATCCCAACACAGAGTATACTGATAATTCTCAATCCTGGATGTACATTAAAAATCATTATTAATGTCACTATATATGTAACAATAATGAAAGTTAAAAAAAATCATTATCAGTTTTCTCTATGTAAGAAAGAAGAATTGAAACTGCAGTCATTTGAACAATGCTTAAAGAATGATCTTCACTCCTACCTCAAAAGACTGATTAATAATATACATTTATTTTTAAGTTTTAAAGGTTATATATAAGTGAATATATATGTATAAAATTGTTTATCAAATATGTATATAGTTTGTAATTTTGATTTTTTCACCTAATATTTTAATTATTTCCATGTCATCAAAATTCTTAGTAGTCATCATCCTTAATGGCCACAAAAATTCCATCTTGAGAAAACACCAGAAATTATTTAATAATTTTTTATTCTCCAATAATTAAACGTCAAGGTTATTTCCCAAAAATACACAATGATGAACAACATGAACTAAATCTTTATATACGTATCTGATTATTTCCTTAGGATAGACCCCCCTACATGTTGATTCACTAGATTGAAAAAAGGAAAGAGGCAACATTTGGATTAAGAAAACTTTCCTAGGAATCCCACAACAGATTTCTTCTTACACCTCATTGGCTAGAACAGTGTCAAGTGGCCACTCCCAACTAGAAGGTAGGAAGGGAGAAAAAGTTGGCCAAGCCAACAAATGGAGTCCATCCCTATGGCTATACAATTTTTCGACACATGTTTTATCCTTTTTCATGGAACATATTTATCTCTTCTCCAAGTTCAACAACCCCAAAGTCTCATGCAATTACTGCTTCCAGCCTGAAAACCTTAATCTCCAGGTGATAAACAATTCTTTCTATCTGGGATATGGTTTCCAGGGGTTCAGCAACTTATAAACTAAAACAATGATTATTCATCTTTCACATTCATCTGAATCAGCTAAGAGCTTGTTAAAACAGATTGCTGGGCTCCACCCCAGTGTTTTTGATTCAGTAGCTCTAGAGTTGAGACCAAAAGTTTGTGTTTCTAACAAGTTCCTGGTAATGCTGCTAGTCCAGGGGTCACATGTATTACATATGTATTACACAGATACAGTATGATATCACAATCAGGAAACTGACATTAATATAATCTATTGATCATACTTATTTATTTACATATTTATTTTTAAATAAATTTATTTATTTATTTGTTTTTATTTTTGGCTGTGTTGGGTCATCATTGCTGGGTGCGGACTTTCTCTAGTTGCGGTGAGTGGGGGCTACTCTTTGTTGTGGTATGTGGGCTTCTCATTGCAGTGGCTTCTCTTGTTGCAGAGCATGGGCTCTAGGCACGCAGGCTTCAGTAGTTGTGGTGCATGGGCTCAGTAGTTGTGGCTTGCGGGCTCTAGAGTGCAGGCTCAGTAGTTGTGGTGCACGGGCTTAGCTGCTCCGCGGCACGTGGGATCTTCCCGGGCCAGGGCTCGAACCCGTGTCCCTTGCATTGGCAGGCAGATTCTTAACTACTGTGCCACCAAGGAAGCCTGATCATATTTACTTTTCACCAATTCAGTATGCACTCATTTGTGTGTGTGTGTGTGTAATTAGTTATGCAGTTTTATTACATGTGTAGATTTGTGTGATTACTACCTGTAGTCAAGATACAAAATAGTTCCATCCATGAATCCCTTGTGTTATCCTTTTATAGTCACCAACACCTCTCTCCTTCACCTGATCATTCAAAATCTGCCAACTACTAATCTGTTCTCCATCTCTATAATTTTGTCATTTCAAAATGCTTTTTAAATGGAATCATAACCTTTTGAGATTGGCTTCTTTCACTCAGCAAAATTCCCTTGAGATCCATCCAAATCATTGTGTATATATCAATAGTTTGCTCCTGTTTATTACTCAGTAATATTCCTTGGTATAGATGTACCACAATTTGTCTGAAAATTTAGCTGTTGTAGAACATTTACGTTTTTTTCCAGCTTTGGGCTATTACACATAAAAGTGTTATAAACATCCATGTACACTTTGTGCACGTGCGTGTGAATATAATTTTACATTTCCTTAGGATACATGCCTAAGAGTGAAATTGCTGGGTTGTATAATAATCACATATTTACTTTTATAAGAAATTGACAAACTTTTCCAGAGTGGCTTTACCATTTTACAGTCTCACCAGCAATGTATGAGTGACCCAGGTTTTTCATATCCTTACCATCATTTGGTGTTGTCACTCTTTAATATTTTAACTTTTTTGATAGACAATATACGATATCTTATTGTGCCTTTAATTTTCATTTCCTTAATGGCTAAGGTCTTGAACATCTTTTCATGTGCTTATTTGACACTTATACATCTTCATTGGAGAAATATCTATTCAAGTCCTTTGCCATTTTAAAAATTGAATTGTTTGTCTTTTTGTTGTTGAGTTGTAAGAGTTCTTTATATATTCTGAATACTAGACCTTTATCAGATATATGATTTACAAATATTTTCTCCCATTCTGTGGATTGTCTTTTCACTCTCTTGATAGTGTCCTTTAATGCACATAAGTTTTAAATTTGACAAAGTGCATTTATCTATTTCTTCTTGTGTTGCTTATACTTCTTATGTCATATCTAAGAAGCCATTGCCCATTGCCCATTTCAAGGTCATGAAGATTTATCCCCATGGTTTCTTCTAAGAGGTTTATAGTTTTAGCTTTTATGTCTAAGTTTTTAATCTATCATTTGGTATCTTTGCTATGTTGAACCATGTGTTTGTATGTTTTTCAATTTTTTCATTGTTGTAAAATACAGATAACATAAAATTTCCCATCTTAATCTTTTTAAAGTGTACAGTTCAATAATGTTAAGTATATTTGCATTGTTGTGAAACCAATTCCTGGAATTCTTTTCATCTTGTAAAACCAACATTTATATGCTTATTAAACAACTCTACATCTCCCCTTTCTCCCAGCCCCTGGCACCTACCATTCTAATTCCTGTTTCTATGAATTCAACTACTCTAGATACTTCATATAAATGGCATCATATAGTATTTGCCTTTTTGTGACTGGTTTATTTCTCTTAGCATAATGTCCTCCAGGTTCATCCACATTATAGTATATGTCAGAATTTCTTTCTTTTTTAAAGTGGAATAATATTCCATTGTATTATATACCACATTTTATTTGTCCATCCATATGTCAATGGACAGTTCGGTTGCTTCCACCTCTTGGCTATTGTGAATAATGCTGCTGTGAACATTGGTGTACAAATATCTCTTTGACACCCTTTTTTCAATGCTTTTGGGCATATATGCAGAAGTGGAATTGCTGTATCATATGGTAATTCTACTTTTAATTTTTTGAGGAAACATAATAGTGGCTATACCATTACATTCCCACTAACTGTGAACAGGGTTCTAGTTTCTCCACATCCTCACTAACACTTGATAGTTCCTGTTTTTTGTTGTTGTTGTTTTGTTTTTTGACAGTAGCCATCCTAGTGGGTATGAGGTGGCATCT
>RJWK010070194.1:0-10966 GCA_004363435.1 Platanista minor | reverse complement strand
TGTTGTTTTTGGATGGAATGTCCTATAAATATCAATTAAGTCCATCTTGTTTAATGTATCATTTAAAGCTTGTGTTTCCCTATTTATTTTCATTCTGGATGATCTGTCCATTGGTGAAAGTGGGGTGTTAAAGTCCCCTACTATGAATGTGTTACTGTCGATTTCCCCTTTTATGGCTGTTAGTATTTGCCTTATGTATGGAGGTGCTCCTGTGTTGGGTGCATAAATATTTACAATTGTTATATCTTCTTCTTGGATTGACCCCTTGATCGTTATGTAGTGTCCTTCTTTGTCTCTTGTAATAGTCTTTATTTTAAAGTCTATTTTTTCTGATATGAGAATTGCTACTCCAGCTTTCTTTTGGTTTCCATTTGCATGGAATATCTTTTTCCATCCCCTTACATTCAGTCTGTATGTGTCTCTCAGTCTGAAGTGGGTCTCTTGTAGACAGCATATATATGGGTTTTGTTTTTGTATCCATTCAGCCAGTCTGTGTCTTTTGGTGGGAGCATTTAATCCGTTTACATTTAAGGTAATTATCAATATGTATGTTCCTATTCCCATTTTCTTAATAGTTTTGGGTTTGTTATTGTAGATCTTTTCCTTCTCTTGTGTTTCTTACCTAGAAAAGTTCCTTTAGCATTTGTTGTTAAGCTGGTTTCATGGTGCTGAACTCTCTCAGCTTTTGTTTATCTGTAAAGGTTTTAATTTCTCCATCAGATCTGAATAAGATCCTTGCTGGGTAGAGTAATCATGGTTGCAGGTGTTTCTCCTTCATCACTTTAAATATGTCCTGCCAGTCCCTTCTGGCTTGAAGAGTTTCTGCTGAAAGATCAGATATTAACCTTGTGGGGATTCCCTTGTGTGTTATTTGCTGTATTTTACTTGCTGCTTTTAATATGTTTTCCTTGTATTTAATTTTTGATAGTTTGATTAGTATGTGCCTTGGCGTGTTTCTCCTTGGATTTATCCTGTATCGGACTCTCTGTGCTTCCTGGACTTGATTAACTATTTCCTTTCTCATATTAGGGAAGTTTTCAGCTATAATCTCTTCAAATATTTTCTCAGTCCCTTTCTTTTTCTCTTCTTCTTCTGGAATCCCTATAATTCGAATGTTGGTGTGTTTAATGTTGACCCTGAAGTCCCTGAGACTGTCCTCAGTTCTCTTCATTCTTTTTTTCTTTATTCTGCTCTGCAGTAGTTATTTCCACTATTTTATCTTCCAGGTCACTTATCCGTTCTTCTGCCTCAGTTATTCTGCTATTGATCCCCTCTAGAGTATTTTTAATTTCATTTATTGTGCTGTTCATTGTTGCTTGTTTCATCTTTAGTTCTTCTAGGTCCTTGTTAATTCTATTTCCAAGGTTTCGGATCATCTTTTCTATCATTATTCTGAATTCTTTTTCAGATAGACTGCCTATTTCCTCTTCATTTGTTAGGTCTGGTGGGTTTTTAATCTCACTCCTTCATCTGCTGGGTGTTTTTCTGTTTTCTCATTTTGCTTGTCTTACTGTGTTTGGGGTCTCCTTTTTGCAGGCTTCAGGTTCGTAGTTCTCGTTGTTTTTGGTGTCTGTCCCCAGTGACTAAAGTTGGTTCAGTGGGTTGTGTAGGCTTCCCGGTGGAGGGGACTAGTGCCTGTGTTCTGATGGATGAGGCTGGATCTTGTCTTTCTGGTGGGCAGGTGCACGTCAGGTGGCGTGTTTTGGGGTGTCTGTGGACTTATTATGATTTTAGGCGGCCTCTCTGCTAATGGGTGGGGTTGTGTTCCTGTCTTGCTAGTTGTTTTGCATAGGGTGTCTAGTACTCTCGCTTTCTGGTGTTTGAGTGAAGCTGGGTGCTGGTGTTGAGATGGAGATCTCTGGGAGATTTTCGCCGTTTGATATTACGTGGATTTGGGATGTCTCTTGTGGACCAGTGTCCTGAAGTTGCCTGTCCCACCTCAGAGGCACAGCATGGACTCCTGGCTGCAGCACCAAGAGCCTTTCATCCACACGGCTCAGAATAAAAGGGAGAAAAAGTATAAAGAAAGATAAGAAAGAAAGAAAGAAGAAAGAAAGAAAGAAAGAAAGAAAGAAAGAAAGGAAGGAAGGAAAAAGAAAGGAAAAAAGAAGGAAGGAAGGAAGGAAAGGAAGGAAGGAATGGAAGGAAGAAAGGAAGGAAGGAAGGAAGAAAGGAAGGAGGGAAGGAGGGAAGGAAGAAAGGAAGGAGGGAAGGAGGGAAGGAAGAAAGAAAGAACGAAAGAAGGAGGATAAAATAGAATAATGCAAGATAAAATAAAATAAGGTTATTAAAATAAAAAATAATTATTATCATAGAAAAATTTTTTTAAAGTTAAAAAAACAATCAAAAATGGACAGTTAGAACCCTAAATCATATGGTGAAAGCAAAGCTATACAGACAAAATCTCACACAGAATAAAACACATACACACTCATAAAAAGAGAAAAAGGGGAAACAAAATAATAAATCTTGCTCTCAAAGTCCACCTCCTCAATTTTGTATGATTCATTGTCTATTCATGTATTCCACAGCTGCAGGGTACATCAAGTTGATTGTGGGATTTAATCCGCTGCTCCTGAGGCTGCTGGGATATATTTCCCTTTCTCTTCTTTGTTTGCACAGCTCCAGGGGCTCAGCTTTGGATTTGGCCCCGCCTCTGCGTGTAGGTCGCTGGAGGGCATCTGTTCTTTGCTCCGACAGGATGGGGTTAAAGGAGTAACTGACTCAGGGGCTCTGGCTCACTCAGGCCGGTGGGATGGAGGGGCACGCAGCGTGGGGTGAGCCTGTGGCGGCAGAGACCAGCTGGACGTTGCACCAGCCTGAGGCGTGCTGTTCATTCTCCCAGGGAAGTTGTCCCTGGATCGTGGGGCCCTGGCGTTGGTGGGCTGCACAGGATCCAGGAGGGGAAGTGTGGAGAGTGACCTCTGCTCGCACACAGGCTTCTTGGTGGCAGCAGCAGCAGCCTTAGCGTCTTAGGCCTGTCTCTGGGGTCCTCGCTGTTAGCCACAGCTCACGCCTGTCTCTGGAGCTCCTTTAAGCAGCGTCTTAATCCCCTCTCCTCATGCACCAGGAAACAGAGGGAAGAAAAAGTCTCTTGCCTCTTCCGCAGGTCCAGACTTTTCCTGGATTCCCTCCCGGCTAGCCTTGGTGCACTAATCCCCTGCGGGCTGTGTTCACGCCGCCAACCCCAGTGCACTCCCTGTGCTCTGACCAGAAGCCGGAGCCTCAGCTCCCAGCCCCACCCGCACCCGCGGGGGAACAGACAAGCCTCTTGGGCTGGTGAGTGCCAGTCGGCGCCGATCCTCCATGCGGGTATCTCTCCGCTTTGCCCTCTGCGCCCCTGTTGCTGTGCTCCCCTCCGTAACTCCGAAGCTTCCCCCCTCCGCCACCTGCAGTCTCCGCCCACGAAGGGGCTTCCTAGTATGTGGAAACGTTTCCTGCTTCACAGCTCCCTCCCACTGATGCAGGTCCCGTCCCTATCTTTCTGTCTCTGTTTTTTCTTTTTTTGTTTGCCCTACCCAGGTACGTGGGGAGTTTCTTGCCTTTTGGGAGGTCTGAGGTCTTCTTCCAGTGTTCAGTAGGTGTTCTGTAGGAGTTGTTCCACGTGTAGATGTATTTCTGGTGTATCTGTGTGGAGGAAGGTAATCTCAGTGTCTTACTCTTCCGCCATCTTCTCTCTCTCTCCCCAATGTTTCTGACTTATTATTTTTTGTTCTCTCTGAAGAATTTCTTTTAAGGTTTGCAAGGCAAGGCACGCCTACTGGCAACAGATTCCCTCAATGTTTTTTTTTGTTTGTTTGTTTGAAAAAAAATCTTTATTCTCTTCACTTTTAAAGGAATTTTAATTTTAATTTCACAGGGAACAGAATTCTAGTCTCCTGAGGTTTTACCTCTCAACAGTTTAATCATTTCAGTCCACTCTCTTCTTGTTTGCATAGTTTCTGAGGTAAAATTGCATGTAATTCTTAACTTTATTCCTCTGTAGATAAGATTTTTTTTGTTTTTTTCTGGCTTTTTATCAGAATTTTTTCTTTAACTTTGATTTTCTCTAGTTTGAAAATGATATGCTGAGGTGTAGTTTTATTGGCATTTCTCCTGCTTGGTGTTTTTTCTGAGCTTCCTGGATCTATGGTTGGGTTTCTGACATTAATTTTGGCAAATTCCCAGTAATTATTGTTTCAAATATTTCTTCTGTTTCTTCCTCATTATTCTCCTTCTGGTAATCTTATTATGCATATGTTATACTTTTTGTAGTTGTTCCACAGTCCTTGGATATTTTGCTTTCTTTTTTATAATCTTTATTTTCTTTGCTTTTCAGCTTTCTAGGATTCTATTGATAGATCCTCTAGCTCAGAGATACCTTCCTCAGCTGTGTCCTCTCTGCTAAAAAGCCCATCAGAGGCATTCTTCTCTTCTATTAGTGTTTTTTTACTTCTAGCATTTCTTTTTGATTCTTTTTTAGGATTTCCATCTCCCTGTTTACATTGTCCATCTGTTCTTTTTTTTTTTTTTTTTTTCTTTTTGGTACACGGGCCTCTCACTGTTGTGGCCTCTCCCTTTGCAGAGCACAGGCTCTGGACGCGCAGGCTCAGCAGCCATAGCTCACGGGCCTAGCCGTTCCACGGCATGTGGGATCTTCCCGGACCGGGGCACGAACCCGTGTCCCCTGCATCGGCAGGCGGACTCTCAACCACTGCGCCACCAGGGAAGCCCTGCCCATCTGTTCTTGCATGTTGTGCACTTTATCCGTTAGAGCCCTAAGCATATTAATCATGGTTATTTTAAATGCTCAGTCTGATAGTTCCAACATCCCTGTCCTGTCTGGTTATGATGCTTGCTCAGTTTTTTCAAACTGTGTTTTTTGCCTTTTGTACGCCTTGCAATTTTTTTTTTTTCTTGATAAGGGACATAATGTATTGGGTAAAAGGAAGTGCTGTAAATAAACCTTTAGTAACATGGTGTTAAGTTGTAGGGAAGGGAAATATTCTATAGTCCTGTGATCAGATCTGAGTGTTTTAGTTAGACTGTACCTCGGGACTGTAAACTTCATAAGTGTTTCTCAGTTTTTTTCTCCCCCAAAGGTGAGACAGGATGGCTAGAGTGAGCTGGATTTGGGTAAATCCCTTACCCAAGTTTTTTTAGGCTCTGATAATACCCCAGGAGGTTGGGCTCCTGAGCTCATTTGCCCTGAAGGCAACCTTGTTAAGAAGAACAGAGTGCTCTGGAGTATTTCTAAACGGTTCATTTTCCACTCTCCCTGTGGGAATCTGCCTCAATTCCTCTAGGAAAACCTTCCAATATTGTCAGGTCTCCCCTTTGACTGGGTGTCCCTGGAATTTTTAACTCTCACAGGTGTCTCACATTGAGGCTTCCGCAAGTCTTCAATTCCAGTTCAGGTTTTCCTACTCAGACCCTAGTTGCCATGGTGATCTCTGCTCCCCTGAGGCATGGCTTCTTCACGTGGTGAGCACCTGTGTGTGTCTCTAACCTTAGGGGAAGTGGTTTTTCCAGCATCTTCCCCTTATTGTTCAAGAGAGTTTGTGACTTTATCCTTTTTTAAAAAGCTATTTATTTTTTAAATTTTTTACTGGTGTACAGTTGATTTACAATGTTGTGTTAGTTTCTGCTATACAACAAAGTGAATCAGTTATACATATACATATATCCACTCTTTTTTAGATTCTTTTCCCATATAGGTCATTACAGAGTATTGAGTAGAGTTCCCTGTGCTATACAGTAGGTCCATGTTGTTTATCTATTTTATATATAGTAGTGTGTATAGGTCAGTCTTAATCTCCCAATTTAATCCCTCCCCATCTCACCCCCATCAATCGATGAAGATTTTTATCTGTTTTTAGGATGAAGTGGCAACTTCTAAACTCCTTGCAAATGAAATTGGAAGTAGGACGCACAGCTTTAATTTTTAGAATATTACTTTACCCATTATAATTTTCTAATACATATGTCTTTTCTTCTTACCTAGAAAAAAAAAGGCCTTGTCCTTTTTACTTCCCCACTTAAGGTAGACACTAGCCTATTAAAAGCAGTGATCTTCCAAGATGTGCCATTTACCTTTACAGCCAAGTCACAAAAATAGATATCTTAAGATCCAACATAATAATTGGAAGATGAAACCTTCCAGAATGGGCAGCTGTGGCACAAATGCAGATTAAGTGTTTCAGTCCAGAGATTCTAATACCATTGACAATGATAATAGCATGTGACACTGATTATGAATGCATTAATTCATAAGTCAATGTATCATCACAATACTAATTATCAGTGTGCCACTGTGCCCCAGTATATGGAGAGATGCAATCTATGCATCTCTGCAAAGACCTAAAAACAGTATCCCTTAATCCTTGATGCCCTTCCTTTTGCACTCTAACATGTACAAAATAGCAGCCTTGAAAATTAGCATTATATATCTAAAATTTAGTAGTTGTCAAGGTACAAATAAAATAAAATTATAAATATATTTCAAAGTTGACCTTAAAATGAATATTGGATATTAAAGTGTTGCTCTGAGATAACGATTATGATGATGTAATTTTTTTTTCATTTATTTAATGGATTGAATCTTTTGCCACTATTTCTGGCTTCTGAAACCAGGAAGGGAGTATTTCTCCCTTTACTGGCAATTAACTGAACATATAATTTTGAATAATCATTTGTAATTATTTCTTGGGCATGGTCCCATAACTTTCATCCAATTCCAAAAGCCTAGCATACGTGCTGTGCTTTTCAAGTTAGGTTAGAAGTAGAAGTGTTTATAATATGGGGATTGGCAATTATTCCACTTGTAATAGGACCAGAACTTCACTGTGCCATGCAGATGTCAGCAAAGTGAAATGCTCTCCTTATAAATTCGGCAGCATACCATTTTACAGATGTGGTAGCAGTCATCTTCTGCCAAACCTATCTGCAGTGGTCAAGATAGAAAGTATGACTATAGAGTCATTAAAATGTAATTTCCTTTCTGTGTGTGAGATTCACTAAATTCCATAACAATGAAAACTATAACAACATTGTAGAGTTGTTAAGATATGATCTCTTGGATCAATCAGACCCAGATTTTATCTTATCTTCACTACTTTCTTTTAGAGTAAGCTTGGGTAAGTTACTGAATGCTCTGGTCTTTAGCTTCATTACCTATAAATGGGGTCAGTAAAGTTTCTTTATAAGGGGTCAGATAGTAAATATTTCAGACTTTGCTGGCCATACGGTCTCTGTTACAATTACTCAACTTTGCCTTGTAGAGCAAAATGACTCATAGAGAGAATGCAAACAAATGGATGTTGCTCTGTTCCAATGAAATTTCATTTATGGTATGTAATTTGAATTTCATGTAACTTTCACATGTCACAAAGTATTATTCTTACTTTTATTATGTTTCAACCACTTAAAAATTTAAAAGTCATCCTTAGTTCATGGGCCACACAAAAACAGATGGCAGGCCAGACCCATGGGCCATAGTTTGC
Organism: Platanista minor; assembly: GCA_004363435.1. Lineage (NCBI taxonomy): Eukaryota > Metazoa > Chordata > Mammalia > Artiodactyla > Platanistidae > Platanista > Platanista minor. Next base: position 3,485 of record RJWK010070194.1, on the reverse strand, counting down.
CAAATCCTGATCTATAAAATGGGAATAATTTTAGTAGCTCCCTTATGGAGTTCTGATGAAGAATAAGAGAGATAATGAAGGTAAAGTTCTTTGCACTATTTTGGCCTTTACAATTTTTATTCAGGTAAGTATGGTTTGTAGAAACTAGTCATCCTGAGAGTTAATGTATATTTTTCAACCCTGTTGTTACTCAGAATGGTTTTGCGTACCTCTTTGAGAAGTGGCTTAAGAGTCTGCATTAGACCCTCCTACTTGCTGAGAACTTGGCAGCAGGAGCCAGCAGGAAGGAGAGCACAAATGCATCAGATGAAATCAAGTGGCTTAGCTTGGTAGCCAGCCCCTTGGTGCTATAGGGCTTGGCTAATTCCAGGTTTCAGACAGGCCAACAACAATGCTGAGGAAATCCAGTTTAGTGGGTTGAACAGGTAGCAGGCAGGGGTCACACACATCAAGAAGTGTCCAAGTCAGTACAAAGTTTCCTCATTATGAATACATTCAGAATTAGTCTAGTGAGCAGAGATTTACAGCAAGGATGCAAATCCAGTGGGAATCTACATGCTTAAGCTCAAAAATGAAGTATTAGAGGACAGAGATTGATGTTGGCTATGATGATACCTATTTGAGTTTCCAGTGTTCAACAAGGTACCCTGCCTGCCAAGTTTACAGCAGTAAAAGTTATTCCACTGGTGGAGAATATTGGTCCTGAGGGGTCAAGGTGGAGCATTACTGGTATTGATTGGTTCAGGAGAGATTGTAGGGATTTAACATTAAAAATGTATAGGCCAAGCAGTGCACTGTCATTTGCACATATAATATCTCAGTAAATCTCTACTCAACTGTTCACAGTATGTACTAGTCCCATTTTACAGAAAGTTAAGTGGTAGAGCCAGATATGGTCTCTTTGAATCCAAACCCCATTCTCTGTTATAGCATTAAGGAGAGATTATTTTTTCCTCCTAAATGTCCCTGTTAACTCTCTCTGTTCACTCTCTCTCTTAAAATTTTGATAACCTAGCAAAAAGTCGGCTAGCAGAACTGAGCTTGTTCAGTGGAAGAACCCAAGGTCTCTAGGATAAAGGCAGTGCTGCATTCAGACTTACATGTATTTTCTTGTTTTCTAACAAGCCATTTCCCTGGTTAGGAAACTTCTATTGTTGCAAAAACCATGGGATGTTACTTGCCAACTCCTACTTCTCTATAAATACATAAAGCATTACAGTCAGTGGTAGCTTTCTCAGGAAGCTAATGAATCATAGCTTGGAGCCCTCTCCACAGTGGATGTGAAGAGGTGTTGGGAGCATGGCATACTGCCCAGCTTGGATAACACCCTCTGTCCCATGATGGTGTCCCTGGGGCTGAGGCCAGGTCAATAGGCTGCCAACTTTACCTCCAATATTTAGATCTCTGCATGGTAGACCTCATCATGCATCCAGACGCCATATTTGACTTAAAGAAGAAGGAATCAATTTAGAGTCTGTTCCATTGTTCCTTGCTCAGAAGTTGATGTGACCAGGCTTCATGGCTACATCACATCCTATACACCAGTGGCCTGGTGAGGGCTGGCATGAGGAGGAATCATGGTACAGGGAGGATGTGGCCAAGCTGGACTAGCCGCTGTTGCAGTTTTCTGATACCTTGCCTCCAGGCAAGAAGCACTTTTGGAGCAGATGTGGCATTACCAATAAAGAAATGGAGCACAGAGGAGACACTTTTGAATCAATAATTTTGAAAACACACTCAACTTTCCATCAACCATGCCAGAGGAGCAATTGAATACTACCTTTCTATTCTCTTTTTAGAAAATTATATTATAAAATTGTTGTCATGGGAGGAGTCAAAGAAAATGCACTAAAAATTGTAGGATATAAAATATTAGACAGGTGTATCAGGTTGTTAATTAATAATGCTGATGTGTTATTTTTCTGCATTTTGTGATATTTGTGGTACTTGGTAGTTTAACTTTTTTAAAAAAATTTGTTGAGATTTCCTTTCTAATTCATAATAAATATGTACTTTTATCCCTTATTTTTATTTATACTCATATAATCTTTTCCTTAAAGTGGGGGTCCCAAAATTGAATATGCTTCAGGTACTACAAAACCTGAATCAGCCAAGGGTGAGATTGGCATGCAAGATGCCCAGTCCAAGACTGCTTCTCTGATACATAGACATCATGTCTACTCTCTTTAATTTTTTCATCATAAATATTTTTTTCTCACTCTGTGCATTGCGAATGGTGTTTGTGTCAATTTCCCATGTATTCCTTTCCATGGTCATAAATGACTCAGAAAAGGGCAATGTTGAACTTGCGTATGGAAAGCATTTTACTGGCTATGGCCATGGGCAAACTGTGTGATCTCTCAATATCTACTTTTTAAGAATCTATAATATGAGTTGTATTGAGGATTAAATGAAATTATGCTGGAATAGTTTCTGGCTTACAGTAGAATTTCAGTGATAGCTAATCTAGTGTTTATCAAACTTATTTTTATTGAACAGATCTATGAAAGGCATGGACTAGTTTGCTGTCTCATTCTTTGGAAATTTACATTGATGACAAAATCTTCCTACTGGGGGTAACTTAACAGATGAAAACAGTAAGAAAATAAAAATGAGATGGAACTGTGTTTGATGAAAGTGAAATGTGTTCCTTGAGTCTCGTGTGGCACTAAAGTGGTCCATCCACTGGTTCTGAAGGCAACCCGACCGTTTACCCAGGAGAGTACTAAATATATAGGATTCAGACTCAACTTCATGGAATGTTTATCCTTCCATGGTGTCTACTTTGACAGGGTTACCACAAAACAAAATTCCATATATAGATGTATAAGCATCACTGTGTCTAAAACTAAATCAGACTCAACCCATAGAGATCTACTTGGTTCTGCTCAGTGCCTTTGACTAGAAGGCAGGAGGAGTTGGTGTTCATTCTGCCAGGCACATCTTAGTCATAAGATGACACAATAAAACATCAGCCTGACAAACATCTTCTAAGAATGAATGCAAGTAATTTTGAGTTCTTGGGAAGAAAACTATTTTATAAATTCAAGAAATACTTAAATATAACTTTCTTTCTATGCTTTGTTAAAATAGAGCTTGAAATATAAAAGAACAATGAAGCTCAGCCCTGCATTATATACAGAAGAAGTAATATTCAATTTTATTTTGTTTAAAATTATATGCCTGAATTAATACTTAATGATTAAAAAACCACATTCTTTTCGAATGGTTGAATAAAACTCTCACACTTGTATTTGTACAAAATAAACAAATATCTCAGAACTAGTGTTATATCACTAGTGCATATTGCATGTTTGAATGATTTTTTTCTGTAGTGCATAACTAGTTGTTAAAAATATATTTCAGGGCTTCCCTGGTGGCGCAGTGGTTGAGAGTCTGCCTGCCGATGCAGGGGACGTGGGTTTGTGCCCCAGTCCGGGAAGATCCCACATGCTGTGGAGCAGCTGGGCTCGTGGGCCAAGGCC
>RJWK010070193.1:0-10962 GCA_004363435.1 Platanista minor | reverse complement strand
AATTTTTTTCTATCTTAATAATTTTTTAATTTAATAACTTTATTTTGTTTTATCTAACATTATTCTATATTATCCTTCCTTTCTTCCTTCCTTCCTCTCCCTCTCTCTCTCTCTCTCCTCTCTTTCTTTCTTTCTTCCTTTCTAATTTTTCTCCCTTTTATTCTGAGCCGTGTGGATGAAAGGCTCTTGTTGCTGCAGCCAGGAGTCAGTGCTGTGCCTCTGAGGTGGGAGAGCCAACTTCAGGACACCGGTCTACAAGAGACCTCCCAACCCCACATAATATCAAACGGCAAAAATCTCCCAGAGATCTCCATCTCAACACCAGCACCCAGCTTCACTCAAAGACCAGAAAGTGACAGTACTCGACACCCTATGCAAAACAACTAGCAAGACAAAAACACAACCCCACCCATTAGCAGAGAGGCCGCCTAAAATCATAATAAGTCCACAGACACCCCAAAACAGGCCACCTGACGTGGACTTGCCCACCAGAAAGACAAGATCCAGCCTCATCCATCAGAACACAGACACTAGTCCCCTCCACAAGGAAGCCTACACAACGCACTGAACCAACTTAAGCCACTGGGGACAGACACCAAGAACAACGAGAACTACGAACCTGAAGCCTGCAAAAAGGAGACCCCAAACACAGTAAGACAAGCAAAATGAGAAGACAATAAAAAACCCAGTAGATGAAGGAGCAAGATAAAAACCCACCAGACCTAACAAATGAAGAGGAAATAGGCAGTCTATCTGAAAAAGAATTGAGAATAATGGTAGTAAAGATGATCCAAAACCTTGGAAATAGAATTAACAAGGACCTAGAAGAACAAAAGATAAAATAAGCAACAATGAACAGCACAATAAATGAAATTAAAAATACTCTAGATGGGATCAATAGCAGAATAACTGAGGCAGAAGAACGGATAAGTGACCTGAAAGATAAAATAGTGGAAATAACTACTGCAGAGCAGAATAAGGAAAAAAGAATGAAAAGAACTGAGGACAGTCTCAGAGACCTGTGGAACAACATTTAATGCACCATCATTCGAATTATAGGGGTTTCAGAAGAAGAAGAGAAAAAGAAAGGGACTGAGAAAATATTTGAAGAGATTATAGTTGAAAACTTCTCTAATATGGGAAAGGAAATAGTTACTCAAGTCCAGGAAGCATAGAGAGTCCCATACAGGATAAATCCAAGGAGAAACACGCCAAGGTACATACTAATCAAACTATCAAAAATTAAATACAAAGAAAACATATTAGAAGCAAGAAGGGAAAAACAACAAATAACACACAAGGGAATCCCCGTAAGGTTAACATCTGATCTTTCAGCAGAAACACTTCAAGCCAGAAGGAACTGGCAGGACATATTTAAAGTGATTAAGGAAAAACACCTGCAACCAAGATTACTCTAACCAGCAAGGCTGTTATTCAGATTTGATGAATAAATTAAAACCTTTACAAACAAGCAAAAGCTGAGAGAGTTCAGCACCACTAAACCATCTTTACAACAAATGCTAAAGGAACTTCTCTAGGCAAGAAACACAAGAGAAGGAAAAGACCTACAATAACAAACCCAAAACAATTAAGAAAATGGGAATAAGAACATACATATCAATAGTCACCTTAAGTGTAAACGGATTAAATTCTCCTATCAAAAGACACAGACTGGCTGAATGGATACAAAAACAAGACCCATATATATGCTGTCTACAAGAGACTCACTTCAGACCTAGAGACACATACAGACTGAAAGTAAGGGGATGGAAAAAGATATTCCATACAAATGGAAATCAAAAGAAAGCTGGAGTAGCAATTCTTATATCAGACAAAATAGACTTTAAAATAAAGACTATTACAAGCGACAAAGAAGGACACTACATCATGATCAAGGGGTCGATCCAGGAAGAAGATATAACAATTCTAAATATTTATGCACCCAACACAGGAGCAACTCAATACATAAGGCAACTACTAACAGCCATAAAAGGGGAAATTGATGGTAACACATTCATAGTAGGGGACTTTAACACCCCACTTTCACCAATGGACAGATCATCCACAATGAAAATAAATAAGGAAACACAAGCTTTAAATGATACATTAAACAAGATGGACTTAATTGTTATTTGTAGGACATTCTATCCCAAAAAAACAGAATACACATTTTTCTCAAGTGCTCATGGATCATTCTCCAGGATAGATCATATCTTGGGTCACATATCAAGCCTTGGTAAATTTAAGAAAATTGAAATTGTATCAAGTATCTTTTCTGACCACAATGCTATGAGACTAGATATCAATTACAGGAAAAAATCTGTAAAAAATACAAACACATGGAGGCTAAACAATACACTACTTAATAACGAAGTGATCACTGAAGAAATCAAAGAAGAAATCAAAAAATACCTAGAAACAAATGACAATGCAGAAACGATGACCCAAAACCTATGGGATGCAGCAAAAGCAGTTCTAATTGGGAAGTTTATAGCAATACAATCCTACCTTAAGAAACAGGAAACATCTCGAATAAACAACCTAACCTTGCATCTAAAGCAATTAGAGAAAGAAGAACAAAAACACCCCAAAGTTAGCAGAAGGAAAGAAATCATAAAGATCAGATCAGAAACAAATGAAAAGGATATGAAGGAAATAATAGCAAAGATCAATAAAAGTAAAAGCTGGTTCTTTGAGAAGATAAACAAAATTGATAAACCATTAGCCAGACTCATCAAGAAAAAAGGGAGAAGACTCAAATCAATAGAATTAGAAATGAAAAAGGAGAGGTAAAAACTGACACTGCAGAAATACAAAAGATCATGAGAGATTACTACAAGCAACTCTATGCCAATAAAATAGACAACGTGGCAGAAATGGACACATTCTTAGAAAAGCACAAACTGCCAAGACTGAATCAGGAAGAAATAGAAAATCTGAACAGACCAATCACAAGCACTGAAATTGAAACTGTGATTAAAAACCTTCCAACAAACAAAAGCCGAGGACCAGATGGCTTCACAGGCGAATTCTATCAAACATTTAGAGAAGAGTTAAATCCTATCCTTCTCAAACTCTTCCAAAATATAGCAGAGGGAGGAACACTCCCAAATTCATTCTATGAGTCCACCAGCACCCTGATACCAAAACCAGACAAGGATGTCACAAAGAAAGAAAACTACAAGCCAATATCACTGATGAACATAGATGCAAAAATCCTCAACAAAATACTAGCAAACAGAATCCAACAGCACATTAAAAGGATCATACACCATTATCAAGTGGGGTTTATTCCAGGGATGCAGGGATTCTTCTATATATGCAAATCAATCAACGTGATACACCATATTAACAAACTGAAGGAGAAAAACCATATGATCATCTTAAAAGAGGCAGAGAAAGCTTTCGACCAAATTCAACACCAATTTATGATGAAAAAGCTGCAGAAAGTAGGTATAGAGGGAACTTTCCTCAACATAATAAAGTCCATATATGACAAACCCACAGCCAACATCATCCTCAATGGTGAAAAACTGAAAGCATTTCCACTCAGATCAGGAAAAAGACAAGGTTGCCCACTCTCACCACTCTTATTCAACATAGTTTTGGAATTTTTAGCCACAGCAATCTGAGAAGAAAAGGAAATAAAAGGAATTCAAATCAGAAAAGAAGAAGTAAAGCTGTCACTGTTTGCAGATGACATGATACTATACATAGAGAATCCTGAAGATGCTACCAGAAACCTGTTAGAGCTAATCAATGAATTTGGTAAAGTAGCAGGATACAAAATTAACTCACAGAAATCTCTGGCATTCCTATACACAAATGATGAAAAATGTGAAAGTGAAATCAAGAAAACACTCCCATTTACCATTGCAACAAAAAGAATAAAATATCTAGTAATAAACCTACCTAAGGAGACAAAAGACCTGTATGCAGAGAATTATAAGACACTGATGAAAGAAATTAAAGATGATACTAATAGATGGAGAGATATACCATGTTCTTGAATTGGAAGAATCAACATTTTGAAAATGACTCTACTACCCAAAGCAGTCTACAGATTCAATGCAATCCCTATCAACCTACCACTGGCATTTTTCACAGAACTAGAACAAAAAATTTCACAATTTGTATGGAAACACAAAAGACCCTGAATAGCCAAAGCAATCTTGAGAACGAAAATCAGAGCTGGAGGAATCAGACTCCGTGTCTTCAGACTGTACTACAAAGCTACAGTAATCAAGACAGTATGGTATTGGCACAAAAACAGAAATATAGATCAATGGAACAGGATAGAAAGCCCATAGATATTTCCACACACATATGGTCACCTTACCTTTGATAAAGGAGGCAGGAATGCACAGTGGAGAAAGGACAGCCTCTTCAATAATTGGTGCTGGGAAAACTTTACAGGTACGTGTAAAAGTATGAGACTAGAACACTCCCTAGCACCATACACAAAAATAAGCTCAAAATGGATTAAAGACCTAAGTGTAAGGCCAGAAACTTTCAAACTCTTATAGGAAAACATAGAAAGAACACTCTATGACATAAATCGCAGCAAGATTCTTTTTGACTCATCTCCTAGAGAAATGGAAATAGAAACAAAAATAAACAAATGGGACCTAATGAAACTTCAAAGCTTTTGCACACCCAAGGAAACCATAAACAAGACCAAAAGACAAGCCTCAGAATGGGAGAAAATATTTGTAAACGAAGCAACTGACAAAAGATTAATCTCCATAATTTACAAGCAGCTCATGGAGCTCAATAACATAAAAACAAACAACCCAATCCAAAAATGGGCCGAAGACCTAAAAAGACATTTCTCCAAAGAAGATATACAGACTGCCAAGAAACACATGAACGAATGCTCAACATCATTAATCATTAGAGAAATGCAAATCAAAAATACAATGAGATATCATCTCACACCAGTCAGAATGGCCATCATCAAAAAATCTCGAAAGAATAAATGCTGTAGAGGATGTGGAGAAAATGGAACACTCTTGCACTGCTGGTGGGAATGTGAATTGGTACAGCCACTATGGAGAACAGTATGGAGGTTCCTTGAAAAACTACAAATAGAACTACCATATGACCCATGAATCCCACTACTGGGCATATACCCTGAGAAAACCATAATTCAAAAAGAGTCATGTACCAAAATGTTCTTTGCAGCTCTATTTACAATAGCCAGGAGATGGAAACAACCTAAGTGTCCATCATTTGATGAAGGGATAAAGAAGATATGGCACATATATACAATGGAATATTACTCAGCCATAAAAAGAAACGAAATGGAGTTATTTGTAGTGAGGTGGATGGACTAGAGTCTGTCATACAGAGTGAAGTAAGTCAGAAAGAGAAAAGCAAATACCATATGCTAACACATATATATGGAATCTAAGAAAAAAAGAAGTGTCATGAAGGGCCTGGGGGCAGGACAGTAATAAAGACACAGACGTACTAGAGAATGGACTTGAGGATATGCGGAGGGGGAATGGTAAGCTGTGATAAAGTGAGATAGTGGCATGGACATATGTACACTACCAAACGTAAAATAGATAGCTAGTGGGAAGCAGCCGCATAGCACAGGGAGATCAGCTCAGTGCTTTGTGATCACCTGGATGGGTGGGATGGGGAGGGTGCGAGTGAAGGAGAAGCAAGAGGGAGGAGATATGGGAACATATGTATATGTATAATTGATTCACTTTGTTATAAAGCAGAAACTAACACCATTGTAAAGCAGTTATACTCCAATAAAGAGGTTAAAAAAATAAAAATAAAAAATAAAAAATAAATGTCTAGGAGATTGGGATTGATGTATATATGTATAAAATATATGTATAAAATAGATAACTAATAAGAACCTGTTGTATAAAAAATAAATAAAATAGAAAAAAGAAAGTAAAAAAGAAAAAAAATAAGTAAAACCAACTGACAAAAATGATAAAAAAAAAGAAAAAGGGAAGGAAGACAGAACAACAGAAAACAACGTAGAAATAGAAATATATAAAAATAAAATAAAAAATATATTAAAGAAAGAACAACAAAAAAAGGAAAAACAAGTCAAACAAAACCCCAGAGAAATGGTAAAGACACGATTAAACAAAGAAAAACAGAAACAAGGAAACACACACACACAAAAGAAACAAAAACAGAACCAAATAAAACAGAAAGGAAGAAAATAACCAAACAGAAGAACTCAAAAATGAAATCAAACTATTAGAATCAGAACTAAGAAAAGCACAAAACCTAAAAACAAAACCAAAGCAATGTACCAACTGAAGAATAAAGCAAGAAAACAGAACAAACCAATAAAAATGATTAAAAAAATATATATATAATAAAAATAAAATAAAAAGGGAAAAAACAGCATAATAGAAAAGCAAAGCAGAAATGGAAATATTTTTAAAAAGTTAAAAAAATATATTAAAGAAAAAAGGTAAAAGAACACAGAACAACAGAAAATACAGTAAAAATAGAAAAATATAAAAAAATAAAATAAAATAAAATATTATAAAACATGAAGATCCCACTAAACTAAATTAAAAAGAAAAGAAAAAAACAAAAAACTAAAACAACAGACCAAAAAAAAAAAAAAAAAGCCAGAACCAACAACAGGATGAATCAAAACATAATAAAATTAATATTAATAATTATGTTTTCCTGGGGTCTCAGCTGTAAGTGTCCTTGCACACACCATGAGCCACAGCCTACCTCGGCCTTCCCAAGAGGCTCTCCTCTGCCTCTTGGTTGGTCTCTGGACCTGCTTTGGGCCCTGTGGGGACCACTCAGACTCTTATCTGGCACAGAGCATGTGTTTGCTTGCCCCCAAAGTCCACAGCTGCCAGAGCTAGACCATTTTCATTTGTGGAAACACTCATTGTCTACTCAGATATTCTGTAGATGCAGGGTCTACCTAGGGTCTGATTGCAGGGATTTGATCTGCATCTTGTACAGCTGATGGAAATATTTTCAATCCTCTTCCCTATTCGCCCCATCCCTGGGGTCCAGCTTTGATTTTATCCCCACCTCTGTGTGTGGTCCACCCAGAGGAATCTGGTCCTGAGGGTGCCTTGGAGCTCTTGGGTCTGCCCCAGTGAGGACAGGGCACAGAGGTGGTATGACTGCTTGGGTTACAGGAGCCCCAACAGCGTCAAATGAACAGGGATGCTGGTGGCCACAGGCACAAGAGATATGGCCCTAGTGAGGGCCTTTTCTGGTGCCCAGCATAAAACACACGAGGGCCAGCACTGAGGTTTTTTTTTTTTGCTCAGCAACCAGCACACGAGAGCCAGCCCTAAGAGGGCTTTGTCAGCAGGAGCCGGTATGTGAGGAGAGAGAGGCTATAGTAGTGACTGACTCCTCTCCCTGTGTGTAACTCAGCAGTAGTGCCCTGCTTTCATGGCAGTCCAGTCTTCCTCTGTAGGCATTCCCTGCTACAGATTTCCTCCCTTCCATCCCCTCAGTCCATCTCCCCACAGCCAACAGTAGTTCTCACTCCGGGCCTGTTCTCGAATCCCCACACTCCAACTCCCAACCCGCTTGCACACCTGTAAACACACATCACAGTCCAAGGCATGTAGGGTTGTGATATGGACCATCTGTGTATTTCTCACTCTGTCCCATCTGCCACAGAATGGCCATTTCACTCTCTTCCTACAGCTTCAAATGCCTCCCTTCTGTCTCAATTTCCCCATTAGAGAGGGGGTTTCCCCAAATTAGGGAATCTATCCTCTGCTTCACCTCCCAGTTCTGAGGTGCATGCCCCATCCCATTTCCTCTACTCCTCCTTCTCCCTTCTTTTCCTTTTTTTTTTTTTTTTTTTTTTTTGTGATACGCTGGCCTCTCACTGTTGTGGCCTCTCCTGCTGCAGAGCACAGGCTCTGGATGCGCAGGCTCAGCGGCCATGGCTCACGGGCCCAGCTGCTCCGTGGCACATGGGATCTTCCTGGACTGGGGCATGAACCGTGTCCCCTGAATTAGCAGGCGGACTCTCAACCACTGTGCCACCAGGGAAGCCCTCCCTTCTTTTTCTTATCCTACCCAGTTATGCAGGGATATTTATAGTCCTTTCTGGTGTCCAGGGTCTTCTGTTAGTGTTCAACTGGTGTTCTGTGAGAACTGTTGCATCTATAGATTTATTCCTGTTGCATCTGTGGAGAGAGAACTCCACATCCTCTTACCCTTCTGCCATCTTAACTCCATTCCTGGAATGTTTTTTAATTAAGAATGACTCAAATCACAAAAACTGACTTTTATTAATTGACTCTCTCTGTTGAAAAATTACTTAGTTCCCCCAAATTGAATAGAGACTTGTATTTCAAAAATATATTTATAAAGAGACATAGATAACACTCTTTTTATATTGATTATTAGATTGGAACTCAATTCTTATTCTCCGAGTTATTAAAACAATTACAAAATTTCTTAGCTCAAAACACCTCTTTAATTTTTATCTAAATAATATTTTTAAAATAATAATTTTATTTAAACAATACTTCAAATTTTAATGTTTTTCATGAAGATACTCCTGGTTGGTCAAAGGATGATTTCCTCCAAACTTACCCAGTTTTGAAATACAAACCAAATGCTCTTTCCTTATAATTACCATTTCTAAAAACTCCACAAACTTCAAGCGATTAAATTCCTTTCACTACAATTAAATTCAACAAATAGTTTACAACAAAGTACACAACAGGTATTGGGATGGGTGATAGAGTCACAATAAATAAGACATGGACAGGACCTCCAAAGCACTCATAGTCTAGTATTGGGAATAATAGAGTGAATAAATTATTTAGTTTCCATATAGTATAATAAATTTAAAAATAAAGAAAATAAATAGGATAATGTTGTACAAGCCAAAAAAGTGATTGACTTTCTAAGGGAGAGGACAAGGATAACATTACAAAAAACAAGGACATCAGCTGGATTTTGAAAGGAGCTCACTAATATGAGTATAAGCACATTATGAGAAGAGGCAATAGCATGCTTAGAAGAACAGAGGCATGAACTACTGTGGTGTATTCAGTGAGTTCATATATAAAAGTGGTTGAATTACATGCACCCTTGTAGAAAGTGGATGATGATTAATATAGACAGGTAATAAAGAAATTATCTTGTGACCAATGGAGAATCATCAAAAGTTTTAAGCTTGAAATGTACATGGTAGAATTCACCTTTTAATAAAATAGCATTTATAAAGTTATGGAGAACAGATTATTGGAGGGAAGATGAAGTCAGTGGGATAGAGATTATGAATGCTCCCCAAACCTGATTTGTTTTTCTTTCTCAAGCACATGGAAGGAATTTCAGTCTGCCTTGGGTTTATTTTGGGCCTTTGTGACTAATAGGGCTAATAGTATCTGAAGGAGGTTGAGATCACAAGTGATTCCCTCACACTCTCCTCTGGTGAAGAACACTCTAAAGCCACACATCTATCATGTAGCAGGAATAAGTAGAAAAACCCTGAGATATATTTTAAAGGTACAGATTTAAGATACTGCATTAGACAAATATGATTGGATTGTAGGGAAGAAAGAGGAGATGTATAGAAAAGAAGTCAGAGGATAAACCAATAGCCACATCATATGGGCTCTCACAGGTCTTGACAAGGCCTTTGTGAAATAGGTGAAGCAAGAAAGGCAGTTCTCGCTAGAGTAACAGGAGCTTAGATGTGTTATATCATCTAAATATTTGCATCAGGTTTGTCCTTGATTTTTTATCTCCCCCCTCAAAATTTATTTCTTATGTTTGAAAGGTTTTGCTACCTCCACTTCACCACTGAATCACTCCTCAAAATCATATATGTCTTCAGTATACAGAATTTTTCAGTTATTTCTCTGAAGTTAACCTGAGCTTTATAGTTGAAAAATTTCACAGACTTCCCCTTGTCTTCAGCCTCTTTACATTATTGGAAAATGATAATCTGCTTCTTCTCAGTATTCTTTTGTTCTATGTCATTGTTATAATTATCTATTATGATTCTTCCGTGTCCAGGGTCATAATCTGATATTTTTCTGCCTGTTTATTTCATTCTCAGAACTTTTATTTTATTCCTTCTTTATTTTTCTCATATTTTCTGGAACTTTCATAATCTGAACTTATAAGTAACCAACATCACACAACTAAAATTTTAGATTTGTAAACCATTTTATTTCTTGAGCTCCAAGAAATATTTCCAACTGACTGATGAATAATTCCCCTACTTCATATAACAATATATTTTAAACTAAGTCATTTTTATATTTATTCCCCAATGTGCCCCAAACACCTAAATTTTTACTTCTCTGTACCCAGCTTTGACTATATGTTTTTGTATACTCTATAATTAAATCATGTTCAAAGGGTTTTTTTTGGTTTTTTTTTAGTCTTATCAATGGAATATTTTGTTGCATAAAGAAATAAGCATTAATAGTTAATTTCAAAATTTTATATAACCTATAAAACATAATAATTACAGTTATATTACCTTAGAAATTATTTTAGATAATGTGTTACTTTCCTCTTGACGCTGCAACTAATTATCACAAATTGTGTGGCTTAAAGCAAAACAAATTTATTATCTTATATTGCTGGAGATCAGAAGGCAGAAATGGGTGTTACTGGGCTAACATTAAGGAGCTTACAGGGCTGTGTTATATTCTGGTGGCTCTAATAGAGAAAGTGTCTCCTCAACTTTTCCAGAATCATCTGTATTCCTTAGCTCAGGATACCATTCTCTACTTTTTAAGGCAACAACTTTTTTTTACCTTCTAATGGTTACTTTATTAATTCAGTTGTTATTGTTTTTCATAATACATATCCTTGGGTTACTTAAGTCACTGCACTTTCTTAATCAAGGTATAAACAAACTTTGCCTTTTTTTAAAATAAACTTTTTTAAAAAACTTTAATACCAAGTATTAATTATTTATTTTTATTTCTCTCCCTCTCTTTCTCTCTTTCCCCT
>RJWK010070192.1:0-10948 GCA_004363435.1 Platanista minor | reverse complement strand
GGCCCCCGTGAGCTGCAGGGCCCTCCTCTAGGGAGCGAGGGGACACCTGCAAGAGGCTGAACACCACACCTGGGCTAATTCGGAGGCAGGATGCTGTGGTCCATTGCGTGGGGCAGGCAGGGCCCCAGGAGGACAGCGAGACTTGGGGGCGGCGTGGCAAGGCCAGCATGCACCACGTACATCCCGGGCATCACGGCGGTACTAGGAGGACGACCAGGCTTGTACCATAAACCCGTTGGAGGAAAGGGGAAAGCTCAGCACTCTGGCTGCAGCAGGTGGGGGACGTAGCCCGCAGGGCCGTCCCCCACCCCCTAACTTGTCGGGGAGCTGGAGATGGGCCGGGAGGGGTGGACCCCATGGGTGGGAGGAGAGGAGAGGCTGCTCTGCCTGGGCTGGGGGTCATCCCCACACAGGGGCTGGGCCCTGAGACCACGGCCAGAGAGAGGAGCCCTGGGCCACTGGTAACCGGCTCCAGGCTGCAGGAAACATGCCTGGACCTCTGTCAGCCTCCGCAGGGCTGGGGGCAAGCAGCATGCCACATCTGGCTTGTCCCTTTTCTGATTACAAAAAACAGCCGTTCCCACTGCAGAGATCTGGGAAAAGGTAAGAAAAGGCAACGAACATCAAAATCACCTGCACTCCACCCATCTGTGCAGCTATGGCCGTGGACACGGCAGAGGCAGGGTCTCTCCTGGGGCACGAGCTGGGTAGGAGGGCACGAGGCTCCTGCAACTGGTGTCAGGTCATCCTGCCCCCGATCAATGTCCTCAGGCCACGAGTGGACTGAAAAGCCAAGTCTGGGCTTGAATTACATGGCGAAAAGTGTAAATGCGGGAGAGGTGAGGTCCCTGAGACCAGCCGAGAGACTGCCTGCTCACTTGGCGGTCTCCGGTGGCTTGGTGCCCCGCCATCTTCGGGGACCACGGGACACCCTCCAGGTGTCCAGAGGGGGCTGGAGGGGCATGTGCCCAACACGTGGGCCAGTGGCTGACCCTGCTGCCAGGGCCCCAGGATCCCTTACTGGGTGAGTCTGGAGAGCAGGCAGAGGTGACCTCACAGTGGACAAGCCACAAGCATCCTGGCACAAGGCTACCTTGCAGATCTGAGCATAGTCCACGCCCCAGAGACCCTCCTTCTGGGTTGACAGGGAGAAGATGGGAGTCTGAGGCCCAGGGAGGGGCAGTGCTGCCCAAGGTCACTGGCTGGCTGGGGATGGCACAGCTCTGAGCGGGATTCCAAAAGCCTGTGCACGGGTGCTCAGGTGCAGGAGAAACCCACCGAGGTCACCTGGCCGTGGGGAGTGATGCTTTCTGGTGTTACTATGACTTTTTTATTCCCTAGAAAAAAAGAGATGAAAGTCCCATCAGCGGGGTTTAGGGCTGAGGTGTAAATGTTTTGATTTAAACTGCACTTAACTGGGGAGAAGTTTGCACCGGTTGACGCAGCCTGCCTGGAGGCTGGCTTTTACGTCGACTGGACTCTCTGCCCCCCGAGGGAGGGGCAAGCATGTGAGCCCATGGTAACTCATTGGAGGCCGCGAGCCGGGACTAATTCCACCCTCTCTTGTCTTTTTTTGCGTCCTGGGTCAAGGAGCTAAGGGAGGCACACTTTCACTTCTCGGGGGTGAGGGGCGGCCCGGATGCAGCCCTGAGACCCAACCCACCCCAGCCTTCCCCGACGGCTGCCCTCCTGAGTCCACATCCATGTCCACGTCCGGGGAGAGTTCCAGCCTGGGGGCGGGGGCTGGATGGGGGGCAGGGAAGGAAGACAGCGGACGGGTAGACTGTGGGCCTGGCACTCGGCGGGCCCAGCCTGGAGCCTGTCTGTGCTGCTTACTGCCAGTCAAGCACCGTCGGTGGAAAAGTTGCTCAGCTGTTCCACGCTTCAGATGACCCTCCGTAAAACCGGAGTGGGCACCAAGTTTATCTCTGAGCTTGGCACGCGCTAGCGTTAGGGCCCCCTCCCCGACCCTGTTCGTCTCCCTTGGTCACTGTTGTCCTTACTGAGGGCCCGGAGGGTGGAGAGAGGGGATGGGGAGGTTGGGGGTGTCTGGCAGGGGCTCCCCTGGATGTGGCCACCTGGTGCACAGCCCTGCCTTCCAGGCCCCCGGCAAGCCCGGTCTCGCAGCCCCGGGAGGATGGCTGGACCCAGAGCCCAGTCTCGCAGCCCCGGGAGGATGGCTGGACCCAGAACCCAGTCTCGCAGCCCCGGGAGGATGGCTGGACCCAGAGCCCAGTCTCGCAGCCCCGGGCGGATGGCTGGACCCAGAGCCCAGTCTCGCAGCCCCGGGAGGATGGCTGGACCCAGAGCCGTCACTTTCCTTCAAAACACCTTTTCCAGGAAGATGTCCAAATGTGCGGACGCCAGCCTGTGCTGACACGTTGTGGTTGTGACACATTTTAAATAGCTCTCACTAATTGTGCTCATTGCTCATCTCTTCCTACCGTTTCATAAATTGCCTTTCATTGTTTTGGGGCTGATTGTTTAAAAATAAATTGTTACCTAGAATCCTTCCCCAGGCATCTGCCCACACGCGCGTCGGGGGACGCATCCCGAGGTGGCTGGGCCGGCCTCTCTTCTGTCTGTTTGCCTCGATAGCACCTCGATGGATGCGGGCAGTTCCAACACGAGCTTGAAGCTGGTGGTGCCAGCATCATCCCCAAGCCAGAAGATGAGCCCAGCCCAGGCTGGCGAGCGCCCGCCGGCGAGCATCCACGCAGGAGGTGCCGGTTCCCGCATCAGGCATCTCGCATGCATTCTTTTATTTCATCCTTGCAAGAACCCCCAAGAAAGGTTCTTTCCCATAAGGAAATGGGGGCTCAGAAAGGTGCCCAATGTGAAAACCTTCGCCATTTCCTCCCTCCCTCCCTCCCTCGCCTTCCTCATCTCAGCGCCCTGCACCACCGACCAGCTCTGCGCCCTCGTCCCATCCGATCCTTGCCAGGAGGGGCCCAGCTTCCTCACAAAGGAGGTGGTTTCCTTGGCAACGAGGTCTTTCCGCCTCTCTGGGCAGGGCTGGCTTCACTGCCAGAAGCCCCTCCTGAGACCCCCTCTCTCTGTGCACCACTCAGGGTCCCACCCTCAGGGGGCCGTGGGCGGAATTTTAAGCTCAAGAGGTATTCTTAAAAAGCACCCATGTGCCTTCCTTAAACCTCCTAAAATAATTGCAGTTAAGCAATTACTCCCTTTAAAGGCGTTTGGAGGTGTTGAGATCCAGGCTCCCGTTTTTTCGTCATGAAAGCCAGTCACTTCGTGCTGCAGAGCCCGGTTGGGGGCCGCTTAGCCTTCAAGGCCACTCCTTCCACAGGTGCTGGCGCCCGTGAGGGCTCCCAGGTGCCCCTCCCCTCTTCTCTCGCCTCCACCCACACCTCACAGGCTTGTCAGGGAGCCTGAGGATAAGAGGAACCGCAAAGGGAGGGGAGGTCAGCACTTCCAGGTCCCAGCAGAGGTGGAGGACTTCACAGAGCAGGCATCTCCCGACGTGGCCGCTTCCCAAAGCCAGGCCTGGCTCCATCCTGCGCCGGCCACTCCGGCCAGTGGTCAGCGGGGGCAGGTCCTCTGGTCTCTGTGTCCCCCCTGCCCCGTCCCTCTCCGTTCTTCCTCACTCCTCACGGAGCACCTCCTCTGTGCTGACATTTAGGGTCAGCAGTGCATCAAGGCAGCCGCTGCCCTCGGGAGCTCCAGCACATAGACAGACAGACAGCCACAACTGCATCGTGCACGGCTGCGACGGGGTGGGGTGCAGGATCAGAGCGGGGGGCTTGTCACCATCTTGGGGACCCAGGGAGCCTTTCTAGAGGAGGCAGGTGAGCACAGACAGCCGTGTGGCAAGGCCCCTCCCCCAATGGCCTGGCCAATGGAGGGCGGCGGAGAGGACAGAGTGTGCGTCCTGACCTTGACCTTGAAAGGCCAGGCTGCCGCGCCCCTATGCATCATCTGTTGGGAGCTTCTGACCGCACCCCACTCCCACCCTGTGAGGAGAGCATGCTGGTGTGGATGGGGACACGTGCGGCAGAGCTGGCATGAGCCCACAGCCTGGAGCCCCGGCCACGCTCAGCTCGGAGCAGCCAAGCCCTAGCCTAACGCAGGCTCATGAGCGAGAAGCAAACGCTGTCTGCGGTAAGCCGCTGAGTTACAGTGGTTTATTAGGCAGCAGCACTGTGACCGGAGCTAACCCACACAAGGTGACAGTTGTTCTGGACCCTTAAATCCAGCAGGGCATGGCCGGGTGGGGAAGGGCACCCAGGCAAAGGGAATGATGCAAACAGGGAAGGAGGGTGCTGGACCCCACCTGGGCCCCACCTACGCCGCATGCCCCTCTCACTCTGGAGGCTGCTCCTCGGCCCCCTGAGCATCCTCAGGGTTGGGCCAGCAAGGGTGGGAGGTGCACCAAACAAGAGTGCTGCCACCCACACCAGCCCCACCCACTGAGCTCTGAGATCCTCCTCTCTCGGAGGCCATCTCTTACCTAAGGACTCCTCTTTAGGACCTGAGCTCCTGTACTCTCCCCACGAGGAGTGTGGGCTGCAGCCCAAACAGATGAGCCTTGATTCTCCACCCAGCACCATGCCCGATTCCCCATCCCATCTCCTCACCTGGCTCTCCACCCAGCCCTCACCTCTGGGCCTCTGCCTACCCTATTCCCTCCAGCTGGAAGGACAGACCTCTCTTTGCCCCCCTCCTTCCCACAGCGCCCTCTGCCTGCGACACTCCCCATCCTTCAGAACCCACGCAACCCCCTCTAGGCTGGGACTCTGACTGGGCAGCAGTGGCGTCACCCCTCTGGTCAGCAGCCTGCCACCTCTGCCCAAAGGCCACAAGCCCTTTCTGCCTCGTGACAAAATCAGGCATTGGTCAGGGGACTGACACTGCAGCCCAGGTGCTTAGATGTGGTGTCACCTGGACCGCCAGGGCCCAGGCAGGATGCAGATTCCCCATGATGCCTCCAGAGAACCAAAGGTGGGCCCCGGGGTCTGTACTGCTTCCGCTGCATACTTGGAGAAGCGCCCCAGGCGACAAGAAGGGCCTCTGTCTGCCTCACCCTTGCACCCCCTCCCACACCCGGTGGGGTCCGCAGCGGCCTGTTTGTCCACTGACGCCGGCCCCCTACAGCATCCGAGCCCTGCGCCCAGAGCACACTCCAAGTTGTCAGACTTCGAGATGAAGAAAAATAGGCTGTGTCGCCCTGGAGGGGAAAGACTCCATTTTGGCTCCATTACTTGGCTAACTGACTCCACTGTGTCCTGGAGCTCTGCCTGGGACCCAGGAGGATGGTGGGGGGACACAGAGCAAACAGGCACGGGTGCGCAGGACCTCCTCGTGGGATCTGTCAGACCTCTCCTGCCCGCCCGCTGCCCCATAACCTGTCAGGCCCAGCCCTGCCCCCATCCTGGGATCCTGGGATTCATCCCTGGAGGAGGGCCCTGCCAGGCTGCCTCAGAGGCCTAAGGGCACCTCCACTCTCGTGCAAACCAGAAGGAGACCTCCCCCAGTTTCCGCTCCCCCAGCCTGCAGGTCCTGGCCCCCAGAGGAGCGACAGCAGCCTGGGCTTCCTCCTCCAGGCCCTCCTCCACCCTGCAGGAGCCCTCCGGCCAAGCTCACTCCCTGCACCCTCTTCACCTTGAGCACAAACTTTACCCAACTACACGGCGCCCTGGGCACCTCTGTCCACGTTACCCCAAGCAGAGCCCGGGAGTCCACAGGCCCCGTGCAACCATCGTGCAGCTGTGCCTCCACCCAAACCAGGACCCGGGGCCCAGCCTCAGGCTGCACCAGCCGCGAGGCTGCTCCACGGGGAGCTGGTTTGGGGGCGGGGGAAAGTTATGGCTGCACGTAGGGCCCAAGTTTTCTTCTCCCGGCTTTTAAATGCCTGGAGCAGACACATGCACTTAAATCTGAGGAACGAAAGTCGGCGAACTCCAATTCCTGACAGCGTTTGTTACTCAACCATCCTGCTGTTCTCAGCACCGAGAGTGGAAATTTTATGCCTTCCAAGAGAGACCTCTTATTCCTCCCAGGCCTCAAACAGAAAAGCCTGAATCATTCCAAAACAAATTAACTCCCAATTAACCAGCTTATCTTAAAAGGGGCAAAAAAGAGGAAAGTAAACACTAAATTGATTCCTTCCATGGGTTTAAACATTACTTTTAACAATGGAGCGGATATTGATACACACCCAGGCGTGAAAACCCGAGGGCTGATCAATTAGCCTTGCCTTCCAAAGCAGCCATTTACTGACTTGTTAAGGAAAGCACCAATTTCTCAGATAAATAAACCATTCTTAACTCAGCTGTAAACTGATCTTTTATGTTTACTTAAATTGGACCACGGCTATTCCAGCACATTTTTGTGTGTGTGTGTGTGTGTGTGTGTGTGTGTGCGCGCGCGGTACGCGGGCCTCTCACTGCTGTGGCCTCTCCCGTTGCGGAGCACAGGCTCCGGACGCGCAGGCTCAGCGGCCACGGCTCACGGGCCCAGCAGCTCCACGGCATGTGGGATCTTCCCAGACCGGGGCTTGAACCTGCGTCCCCTGCATTGGCAGGTGGACTCTCAACCACTGCGCCACCAGGGAAGCCCTCCAGCACCTTTTTATTTTATCTCTTCCAGAGGACAGAATCAGAAATTCTAGTTTACGTATTTGCTTTCCTTGCCCACGCCTTCAAATTTACTCTGTCCTTGTTCACTGACCCTGAAATATCTCCCGGGTGTGCTCTGTCCCGGGCATGGTGCTGGGCCCCAGGGGGTGAACATTAGTGGGTAAATCACCTAAGATCTCTCTACACTGATGGTCCTGCCTCCAGCCCATAGAAAAGACCAGAGAAATCTAAGATACGCCCGAAATACTTTAACAGTGCTGGAAAGCGGGGATGAGTGCCCTCTGAAGACCCCAAACTGTGCAGCTCACGTGGACTGACCTGAGGAAGGCCCAGGGCAGTGCTGGCAGGCTGCACTCAACACTGGCAAAGCCAGGAAGGAGAGGAAACGACCACCCCGAGGACACAGAGGTTGGAAAGGCGCAGTGAATGTAGGGATGAGCAGGTGCAGGGAGAGGGTGGGTGGTGATGGGAAAAGGAAGCACGGCGCAGCTCAGGAAGACTTGGGCGCCTCATCGGGATGCTGGGAGATGCTTTCGTGAGCCGTGGGGGACATCAGCACGGGCTTTTAAGCAGTTAGGGAACTATTATTCCAGTGAATGATTTTCCTTCTCCGGGATGAAAATGACTATAAAGACAATCCATGATTGCAGCAAACATTTCAGATAATATGGGAAAACATAAGAAAATGGAATCACTCCAAATATCACCACCCAGGAATAAGAATCTCTGCTAACTTTCTGATAAACGTCCTTCCAGACATTGACCTCTGAATGTGCATATAGGTCCCTCTGTGTAAATGAACTTGCACTCTACCTGATGTTCCGTAAGCCGCTGTTATGTCTTGGATGACTTTCCATGGCATCGGACACAGACCTGCCCATCCCTGGAAACCACATGGTGTTCCCGAGAAAGATGCACCAGCCACATGTGATGGATGCCCCGGAGAAGCACATGTAGGTTTGTCCAGCTTTTCGGTGTCACAAACAACACTTCAACCAGCGTCCCCCTGCACAGAACCCTGCCAGCAGGAGGACAGCAGGGTCAGGGAGCAAACAGCCTGCGGTGCCAGGCTCTGCTCTGGGTGGTAGGCTGAGGGGCAGCGCAGGGTTGGATAATTAGACCACGCGTCACAGAACCTGATCCATGTACGATGGACAGCCGCCGACCCTGGATCAACAACATCAGAGAAGGTCTCCAGCATGAAAGACAGAAACGCAGACCCAAACTGAAAAGGGACCTGGGAATAAGCAGAGAGGAGAAAAACCCCCAGAAAATGAGAGAGGCTCAAAGAGATGAGAAAAGGTAACACATTCACAAAATAAGAACATGGCCCCATAAAAACAAACATTCAGCAAAAAGGAAAAATTCCTGCATGTTAATTAGATGATGGTGGAAGCTTGAGAAGGTAATGCTGAGGACACAGGGTGGAGAGAGAACAAGGTTTCAAAGACAGAAAATGGGGCAGGGATGGGAGAGGTAAGCACCAGAGAGGTGAGCGCTGGAGGACTGGCCCCGGAGCGCGACCCGGGATGAGTGAGGGGAGGGAGGCTGGCTTCAAAGGAACAGCCTCAACCCCTGTCCTGGAACGAAGACCACGACTCACAGGGCCTCCAAGTCCCCGGCACAGGCACGATACACAGCCGCTGAGTGCGTCCCAGTGAAATTTCACTGCACGGGAAGTACAGTTTCCAGGGGGAAGCAGAAATAGGTCACAAAAGAAGATCAGGACACAGAATGGATTTGAACTTCTCAGCTGCAGCCTGGAAGCTGGGAGAGGGTGGAGCATCCATGGCCGAGACAGTTCACACACACCAGAATTCCTAGCCAGTCCACTGCCACCCGGTACTGGGGACAGACAGGGACTCTCCATTACTCAGAAAAGGCACAGGCCCTGCACCCTTGGCCAAGACCTCCTGGAGAACTGCAGCACCGAAGGAGAAAGGAAAATCTCCAGCAGGAGGACGTGGGATCATCAAAGGAGAGAGACTGAGCAGCTGAGAGCAGGGAAGAGAAGGTGCCTTCAGGGACTTCCCTGGTGGCGCAGTGGTTAAGAATCCGCCTGCCAATGCAGGGGACACAGGTTTGAGCCCTGGTCCTGGAAGATCACACACGCCGAGGAGCCACTAAGCCCGTGCTCCACAACTACTGAGCCTGCACTCTAGAGCCCATGAGCCACAGCTACTGAGCCTGTGCGCCATAACTACTGAAGCCCGTGCACCTAGAGCCCGTGCTCTGCAGCAAGAGAAGCCACCGCAGTGAGAAGCCCCGCTTGCCACAGCTAGAGAAAGCCACGTGCAGCAACAAAGATGCAACGCAGCCAAATAAATAAACACATACATAAATAAATCTTAAAAAAAAAAAAAAAAAAAAAAAAGAAGACGCCTTCAGGATGGACGTCTCCAAGGAGAAAACTGGACTGGACCAGCCACCTGCCACACGAAACACAGAGGACAATGAGTTCTCGCGTGCTTTTGTGAAAAGTTCAGGGGAAGAATTAGTGATGGAAACATACGAATGTAAAATGTAGCACCCCAAAGAGCTCACTTCCAGGAGAGAGGGAAAAATACTGACAGAGACACAACATTTGACTAGAGAATTGATGTACTGATGAGCCTCATTTAAAAGATTTAATCCATATGATGACGGGTTGATTAATACTGAATAGTAATTGAATCCTAAAGGTGCTTCTCCTCTACGGGGAAGTGGGGGTCTCTGAGAGAATTCAACGCGCATCTGTCACCATGGAAGAGACGGTATCTACAAAGAAAAATCGGCACACGGCAGGATAACATGTCATTTGGAAATAGGGAGGGAAGTGTCAGACAAATAAAACCAAAACAGACGAAAAGTCAAAAGGCTTTGCTTTCAGGGAGGGGGGATCAGAGTGAGGGAGGCCGAGAGACAGATGGTTTTTATGATCAACCTTGAAGAATGATCTGGCTTTTGGAATGAGGCACTTAACACACAGTTTCAAGGAAATGAAAGGTAAGATAGCATTCAAGGGGCACCTGCTGACCCAGCAGTTGGTCAGGAGTGTCTGGTCCCTGGTCATGTGGCTTCTGTCTGGAAACGACGTCCAAGAGCAGGGTCCTCCTGGGACTCCCTTGAGCTCTGGCCCGGCTCACCATTGGAGGCCAGCGCCCCAGACCCCGACTTCGGTGGTGCCGACCAGACCACGCCCAGCAAGAGCCTCAGGAAGGAAGCCCGGGGCCCTGCCTGGACCAGGGGCTGGTCTGAGGGAGGTTTTGGCAAGTGTAGACAGACGGATCAGAGATGCCATCCAGGTGTGGAGACGGAGACCAGAGGGGCCCTGCAGACGGGAAGGAGGCAGTGGTGTTGGCGGCACATCAGAGGCCACCTGATGGGAATGGAGGGACCAGGGTCGCAGATAATTTGTTTAACTGACTCCTGAGACGAGACTGCAGCCTTGCTCACTGTGGTGAAATCCTTCCCAAATTTGGGACTAGAAAGCAATTGTGTAAAGTGCTTTAAAAACAGATGTTCAGAAACACCTCCTGGTCCCTGCCCCAAGGAGGGAAAAACCCCGACTCCAGGGTCCTCAGAGGCCTGTCTGCTGGTCAGAGGGCTGAGGCCACCTCCTATTCAGGGTGCAGAACATGGAAAGAGCTCTTCCCAGACGCCCTCAGCCAGCATCCACTCAGCATGCCCCAGCCCCCTGCCAGGGCTCGCCCAAGGTCTGAGATCCTGCTGGGGTCTGGGCCCGCAGCTACAACGCCTCGGTCATCTCTGCTCTGCCCCCAGTCCTGTGCGTGGTTCAGGGGCATCCGAAGGCCCAGCCTGGCCAGCACGACCCCCTCCTAGCACAGGTGCTCCTCCCGGGGTGGGGAACAGGCAGCCTAATGTGACATGACCTCCCAAGGGCCCCAGAGATTCCCCTGCCTGAGTCAGGAGTCACCGTGGAGCACCGGACAATGAGATGTCCCAAGGATGTCCAGGATCCCTGGACAGTGAGTCTAAGGTCCGACAGAGGAGGGGGCACACGGCAGGGTCTCTGGGAATGTGGCCAGCCCCTGGCCAGATGCCTCCACTCTGCCGGCTGCATCCCCACATCTTCTGAGAAGGTGCCCAGAGGGAGAGGGTGGTGCCCTGACAAAGGCCGGGGGTGGGGCCTGACCCCAGTCTGAGAAGGCTCCCAAAGCGGAGGGTGGGTCTGCCTGAGGGGCAGAGGCTGGCACCTGAGCACGCGGCCACTCTGTGCATCACCTATCACAGAGCACACGCCTCTGAGACTCCCTCCACGTCCAGCCGGGGGTCCTGAGCACACGGCCGGGGTCATAGAGAACTGGGCTGGTGGGTCACCTCGGGGCACGTGGGCCACTCCCTTGGGGATG
>RJWK010070191.1:0-10973 GCA_004363435.1 Platanista minor | reverse complement strand
AGAGGTCATCAGGAAACTGAGGATCAGAGAAGGGGAGTCATTTGTCCAGAGTCACACAGCTGTTTTTTTTTTGCGGTACGCGGGCCTCTCACTGTTGTGTCCTCTCCCGTTGTGGAGCACGGGCTCCGGACGCGCAGGCTCAACGACCATGGCTCACAGGCCCAGCCGCTCCGCGACATGTGGGATCTTCCCGGACCGGGGCACGAACCTGTGTGCCCTGCATCGGCAGGCGGACTCTCAACCACTGCGCCACCAGGGAAGCCCTCATGTCACCTTTTTGAGCCTCAGTTGTTCCATCTTTAAGATGGGCATATTACTTTTGTTGAATGAAGGCCGACAGCTGGATTAGATGGATTGGATTAGACTGGAAGTTTGGAGGCGGCCTCAGAAACAATCCAGGCTCATTCTACCCTTTTAAAGATGTGGTCACTGAAGCCCAGAGAAGAAGAGAGAGTTTCCAGGATCACACAGCATTTGGGATGGAGCCAGGGCCAGAAGTTTCCAGCCTCTATGGCCAGCAGCCAAGAGGTGGCCTCAGGGGGGTCCTCCCTCCTGCTGGGACATCTGGGTTCTCCCCAGTCAGCAAGTGTGTAACCCATCTCCTGGCTGCAGGCTTCCTGCTTCTTGCCTCTCCCTCATCCGCCTCTTCTGATGGGTCCAGCCAGGTAGAAACTGTGCCCTTTGGGGCTGCCGTTCCAGTGTCTGAGCCTTCACCTTCCCTGTTCCCACCCAGAGCTGGGCTGGACACGCCCTGGAGAAACTAACCTTCTGACTGGACCGTTGTTAAGATGGGACTGAGTTGAGTTAAGATGGGACTGAGACTCCAGGAGGAATCTTGCAGTTTCACCAGGCAGCCATTCAACCCTCCTCTGCCCCATTAGGAGCCCTTCAACAACTTGGGGAGCAAAGAAGGAAGCATTTTTTGGAACCTACAAAACCCCTATTGCCCTCTGCCCCCAGGCTCCGGGGCTGGAGGAAATACCTGAGAAACAGGCCCCACTTGGCAAATGGTGTGGGAAAGGCTTCCCACAGGACACAGAGAAAAGTTGCCTGGAAGTAAATGATGCACTGCCAGACCTCCTACTGAAGGAGGATTGGAATCCCATCTCGGGAGATTAATGTTCCCATCTTGCTGGTCTCCAACTGTTGATACTGGATTGTTGATACCCCAGAAAGTTGATGCCCCAGAAACGCTGATATTTAAGGATCACTGGAACCACAGTCTCAGGGAACTGTGATTGCAGGAGTGTTAATCACCCAAGAATGCTGTTTTTCAAGAAGTCTTGGACTCCCATCCCAGGAAATTGATCCTCCCAGAATATTTATTCCCTGTGCTGTTGGTACTCCAGAAACAATCCTTTCTCATCCCCAGGCCCTCAGCAACCTGGCTTTCCAGGGAGCTCATTCCAGGCCTGATGGAGACCCTGTGAGGGATTTTCTCCCTGGAGGGATTTTGGAGAAATATTAGAGCCTGGCTCTCTCACTTGAACTGCATCACGATCACCTGGAGGGCTCCTCAAAACACACACCGCCTGGGCCCACCTCCAGAGCTGCAGATTCAGCAGGTCTGGGGTGCAAGAATTTACATTTTTAACAAGTTCCCAGGTGAAACTGATGTTGCTGGTCCCGGGACCACACTGTGAAAACTTCTGTTCTGGAACTTAGATGCTAAGCTCTTAGCTCAGGCTGCATTTTATTTTATTTATTTAAAATTTTTTTCTTTATTTTTTATTGAAGTATAGTTTTGTTTAGCCTTCAAAGTACTTTAATTTTTTAAATTGAAATATAGTTGATTTACAATGTTGTGTTAATTTCTGCTGTACAGAAAAGTGATTCAGTTATACATATATATATTCTTTTTTATATTCTTTTCCATTATGGTTTATCATAAGATATTGAATATTGTTCCCTGTGCTATACAGTAGGACCTTGTTGTTTATCCATCCTATATACAATAGTTTGTATCTGTTAATCTCAACCTCCCACTTCATCTGTCTCCCATGGTAACCACAAGTCTGTTCTCTATGTCTATCAGTCTGTTTCTGTTTCATAGATAGGTTCATTTGTGTCATATTTTAGATTCCACATATAAGTGATAGCATATGGTATTTGTTTTTCTATTTCTGACTTACATCACTTAGTGCAATAACCTCTAGTTTCATCCATGTTGCTGCAAATGGCATTATTTCGTTCATTTTCACGCTGAGTAGTATTCCATTGTATATATGTATGTGTGTGTGTATATATATATATATATACCACATCTTCTTTATCCATTCATCTGCCGATGTACATTTAGGTTGTTTCCATGTCTTAGCTATTGTGAATAGCACTGCTGTGAACATAGGGGTGCATATGTATCTTTTTGAATTCTTGTTTTGTCTGGATGTATGTCAGGCTGCATTTTAGAATCAATCAACTGTGGAGTTTTTTTTCAAAGACTTATTTATGTATTTTATTTATTTTTGGCTGTGTTGGGTCTTAGTTGTGGCATACGGGATCTTCATTGAGGCACACAGGATCTTTTGCTGTGATTCACGGCCTCTTCGTTGCAGCGTGTGGGCTTCTCTGTAATTGTGGTGTGCGGGTTTTCTCTTCTCTAGTTGTGGTGTGCAGGCTCCAGGGCGCATGGGCTCTGCAGTTGTGGCACGTGGGTTCCAGAGCATGTGGGCTCGTAGTTTGTGGCATACAGGCTCTCCAGTTGAGGCGTGCAAGCTCAGAAGTTGTGGCGTGCAGGCTTAGTTGCCCCGTGACATTCAGGATCCTAGTTCCCTGAGCAGGGGTTGAACCCGCATCCCCTGCATTGGAAGGTGGACTCTTTACCACTGGACCACCAAGGAAGTCCCCTCATCTGTGGAGATTTTAAACTGCTACCCACCCTGAGAAATTGATTTAATTGATCTGGGATGGAGCTGATAATTTTAAAAGTTCTCTAGGTGATTCCAGTGTGTGGTCAAGAGCTAAGAACCACTGAGCTCAGCCAAACTTGGGATGGGGTAAGAAGCAGCTGTGTCCTGTTAGAGCTTCTGAGATGCGAGGGGGAAAGACACACCTTGGGGCTTTGGGGCAGAACCTTGGGTTTAGCTCCCAGCAGGGGCACCCCCAGACTCAGGCCCAGGCAGCCCAGGTCCCTCCTCTTGGAGCTACTGAGATGGCTTCTCCTGGATCTGGTACTGTGAGGGGGTCTGTTCATTCATTCACCTATATTCAGTAGACACTTATTTGGCACCTACTACGAGCACTGTTTTAGATCCTGGGGTACACATTCTGTGAGTGAAACAGAGAGACATCCCTGCTTTCATGAAGCTCAAGTTTGAGTTTATAGTGCTGATGATGCCACGTGTGGTCCAGAGGTGTTCTGGCATCTGACCATCTCTTTGTTCATACTCACGGCTGGCAAAGTGATGGAGCCTGGAGGCTGGGGCAGGCAGTGGGGTCAGGGTTGGGTACAGGGGCAGTAGCGGAGGCTCCCAGCACACCCTCTAGGTAGAGTCTCTAAAACCTGGCCAAGAAGCGAGTCAAACTTTTTCCTGGGTTCCATCTCCTGTTTGGCAGGCCTTGATTCAGCTTCTAGGCGATGGGCATCTCAGCATCATCCAGTCCACCCCTCTGCCTCCAGAAAAGATGACAGCAGGTCTTCCCCTGGGGCCTGTCTCGAGGTGGTGGGTCTGGGGGCTGCTTTTGTCTCATGTCTCCACCCCATTCTCTTCTTTCTTTGGTTTTTTCCCCCTTTTTTTATTCACTCTCTGTCTCAATCTTCTGTTTTTGCCCCCTTCTTTCTGCTTCTCTCTCTCCATTTTTCCTTTGTTTGCTTGTCTCCAACCCTCCAGGCACACTCGGACCCCTGACACCTTGGGACATCTGGAAGCGTCTCTCATGATTGGATCTCTCTTCTCTGGCTACATCCTTTCCCTCTTGATGAACATATTCCAAGCCTGATGCTCCGAGACCCCTTGGGCAGCTTGACTTGCTTCCCTTCCTCTGCCAATGGATACAAATTTCCCTCCCTGGTCAGGGCATGCAGAGCAGGCTGTAGCATCCTGCTTTTCCCCCTCCCCACAGGCCTGGAGTGGGTAGGGACTACTTAAGGGTCAGAGACACCATTGAGCAGGTTCCAGTCTTGGTTGGGTTAGGAAGCCCAGTCCTCAAGACTAGTTAGGGCAGTGACTCTGGTTCATTCTCTGATACATGAATTTAATGAACATTTGTGGGCTGTCTATGGTGCTGCAGGCACTGAGGCAGAGAGAGAAATAAATCACAGTCCTCACCCTAAGGAGTCAAGTGAATGATGTTGAAAGTGCCGTTCATCGACCCTTCTATTCTCTCGTCGTTCATTTATTCATCCATTTATCCATTCACTCCTTCAATAAATAGTGACCACCTTCTATGTCACAGACACGTGGGGATATAGGAATAAACCTGAGACAGTCCCTGCCCTCAGAGTCACCCCCTAGCGGGGAAGACAGACGAGGCTCCGAGCTCTCATCAGATTCCGGGTCTGGGCGGCCAGACCTCCTCTTCAGCCTGTCTGGTGGTGGGTGGGCTGGGCTGGGACAGTTACCACAGACCTGGCTCAAGAACAGGTGAGAGCTGCCCCAGCTCAGAGGGGGTCTGTGGTCCTGACACGCTGCTAAGTCTCCCTGAGCTGGGTTAGGGGCTGTAGCCAAGAACCCACTGTAAAGTGTGCCTTTTAATACCCTGATGGAGTCAGGCATAAGAATGCAAACTGTCTGCCACGGGGAAGGGGAGGAAATCCATTTCCCAGCTAGGAAATTATTGAATATTTAGGACCCAGAGGAGATCGTTTAGAGGGGGAAATTAATTTCTCTGGCTTCCTTTGGCTGAGATAAATCAGCCCAGATACTCTCATACTTTCATTTACCCCTGAGGAACGGGTCTGGATGGGTGTTTATGCAACGCTAAAGTAATCGTTCTTCCAGAAGTGGTAACATTGCTTCCAAAGCCATCAGCTCCCACCTACTGCTGGTGTGGTGGACCCCATCGGTCAGCCCTGCCTGTGTACATCCCCAGGGCCCAGAGGCCAGGTGGGGTAGGGGTGGGGTAGAGCCATCTTCCCTCCTGATGATTGAGATCTCGTTGTCTTGATGGGATATTGAGCAAGATCCAAGCCTCAGCCAGTAACAATGGGGTCACCCAACCAAGTGCCTGGGGATGGGCCAGGGGTCTGAGCCATGAGGCAGGAGGATTAGGGGGTGCCAGATTTTTAAGTTAGACTTAAGGAAGGACTTCACCTGCCAGAAGGTGGTCATGGTATTGCTCTCCCTAGGTGATTGTTCAGAGCAGAGAAGACCCTTATCTATGGGGGATGGAGGCAGGGGATGGACTGAGTGACCTCTGAATCCCGAATGACCCAGGATTCAGTAATGCCCAGATTACCAACCTATAAATGTTGGTAATCTTGCCTTGGCACTGGGCAAGGACTAATTTTTTCTTCACAAAACTATGTTCTTCTAGATCAGGGCTTGGCCAACTTTTTCTCTGCGGGCCAAATAGTAAATATTTTTGTTTTGGCAGGCCACACAATTTCTGTAACAACTACTCAACTCTGTAGTTGTAGGGCTAAAGGGGCTGTAGACAATATATAAGTGAATAGGTGTGGCTGTGTTCCAATAAAACTTTATTTATAAACACAGGTGGCAAGCTGGATTTGGCTCCCTACCATAGTTTACTGACCCCTGTTCTAGACCTCTGATTGTCAAACTGAGACTGAACCAGGGGGTTCTGGCTTTTGTGTTTTTGAAACTGCTCTATTTCATTTTCCTGATTAGAAAGGTAATGTTTGCTTAGAGTGAAAAATTAAAATACTATAGAAAGTGAGAGTCATTGGTAACCCTCCCCCTTCTCAAAGACATCCACTGTTCACAGTTTACTGTCGGTATATATTTTTTGTCCTAACACTGTATTCTTTTTAAAAGTCATCTTTTACAGACCATATTTACTGAGGCTGTTATATTTTGAGTCCCAAGTTGACTCGGGTTGAAAAGAAAATGGGAAATGGTGGCAGGGAAATGGAGCCCAGGGTGACAGGACATGAACCAGGTCATCTCTTTCCTGGGAATGTTCCCTCCCAGGGAACTGCGTGGTGCCTTTGGGATGTCGGCTGTGTACCCAGCTGACAGGAGGAAGGGCAGGTGGGTGAGGAGATGCGGGGAGGGAGCCGGGCAGCTCCTCCTGGCCAGTGGGAGTCGGAAGTCCCTAGGGAGAACTTGCTGAACCCAGCAGTGGGGCAGGGACCCCTGATGGGGGCGTTCTTGGCAGTGGGAAGAGGGGTCCTGAGCCACACAGGATTCTGGCTGGCCTAAGGGGCTCTCCCAGCTTGGGGCACTGGGACACGGGCTGACCTGCCCACTTCTGTAGAAGGAGGAAAGCCTTTTCCAAAAAAAGCCCAGGAATACAAGGGAAAGGTGATCCTTATCCTCCCCTCCCCCTGCCTTGAGCAAAAATTCATTAAAATAATGGAAAAAAGAGGGTACAAAGAGGGAGAGAGAAATTCAGTCTTGGAAAAGGGCCCCCACTGTCCCTCCAGGACTCCCATGCTCCCTGGGAGTGGCATGCGGGATGAGGAGCCTGACTCCCCTTGTGGGTCCTAATGCCATCTGTGCCCTGAAACAGGAGTTAAAATCCCCAGGCATCAGCTTTTCTTCAGCCTCGATTCCATGGAGGAGAAAACGTCTTTTCCCAACAGGGACAGGATGGAGAAGAAAGAAGGTGAGAGAATGACCAGTTTTCCTGAGAGAGCGGACGGCCCAGTTTACTGCACCACCACGTTACACCACAAATTAATTTCACGTCGGCTAGATCCAATTTGGCTCCTGAGCTAAAAAAAAAAATAAAATGGAGGTATAATTAAAAAACAATGACAACAATGGAACAGGAGTTCAGCTATCACAGTTGATTTTTCTCAGAAGTTGATGATGGGAAACTAGTGCAGCTCTGCGTCGCTCTGGAAGCTGTACCAGGAGGGGAGCAGGGTGGGTGGGCCCTGCCTCCCGAAGTGTTTGTGGTTCCAAGAGAGACCCTGAGGCTGGGTGGCTCCCCCCATCCCCCCCTTGCAGATCTTGTGTCCCTTTGGTGACCACACTGGCCTTTGTCTCCCTTTGTCTTTTTCTCCAATGCCAGATCTCCAGTCAGCTTTCTGCACCCTTGTCCTGTGCTGCTCTGTGGGCCACTGCAGCCCTCCACCCCCAATCCCCTCTCCTGCAGCGAGGCTCCTCACCTGCCCTGTCGCATCCTCTGATCACGCAGACTCAGCAGTGTGGAGCTGGAAGGGCCTTGAATAACGTGGGCTCCAGCCCCACAGGAGAGCTGATGATCACAGCTGGCGGTTACTGCACACCTACTAGGTGCCCACATCTCCTTCTTCTCCTCATGACACTGCAAAGTATGTACCGTTATGGCCCCATTTTTATAGATGGAGAAACTGAAGCTTGGAGAGGTGAAGTGCCTTGTCCAAGGGTAACAGCCAGGACGGGGTTAAGGTGGATAAGACTGTGCTAAACAGTGTGCTGTGTAACAGTTGGGAATACAAAAACAGACAAGGCAAAGCCCCTGATTTCAAGGCATTCACAAGCAGGGCAAGCCTCGAACTAGGCTGACCAGCTGGCTGAGTGGATGGATGGATGGATGGATGGATGGATGGATGGATGGTTGGATGGGTGGATGAGCAGATAAATGGACAAATGAATGAGTGCATCCACTCATTGATGGGTGGATGAGTGGATGGCTAGATGGCTAGACAGATGGATGGACAGAAAGCCAAATTTGGAGACATAGAGAAAAGCAGGCAATGAAGACAGGCTGCACAGCAGCTCCCTTTGTCCTTGATTTGATGGGTGACAAGTGAGCATGTCTCACTGGCCCTGACATTAGCCGGCTGTGTGACCTCAGAGATCCATTTAACCTCTCTGAGGATAGTGGTACCATTTGTGAAATCAGGGCTTGGTTGCCACAGTCTCCAAATTCCCACTGGGCTCCTAGTGTTCTTTGATGATCTAATTTTCTCTCAACCCCAGAGTTGTAAGATCCACACTCATACTGGAAAGCAGAGGTAGTTGTGTGGGTGGTGGAGGTGGATGAAATTTAAATTCTGACTAGCTGAAATTCTTGAAAAGCAGCAGTTATAAGCTGGCAGCTGAGACACAGGTATCCTTTGTTCATGTCCATAAATACTGGGTTTTTTTCTTAATTAACAGCCAGCATTTAACAATCAGGCAATTTTTCAATTTCCCTTGGAAAACTGAAAGCTTGGGCAACGGTGGGCTCCTACTCCTAGTGTAGTAGTAAAGAGCCAAGCTTTGCACCCAGGCAGGAGTTCAAATCCCAGTGCTGACCTTTTTTAGCTGTGAGTCTTTGGGGGAAGTTACTTAAACTCTGTGCCTCAGTTTCCTTATTTGTAAAATGGGGACGGTGATAGTACCTTCCTTATAGGGTCATTGTGAGGATTAAATATTAATGCATATAGAGATTTAGAATAGTGCCTGGAACTCAGGGAGGGCTGTGTAAATATTGCCTTTTCTTACTGTTATTTTTTCCCCCATGGATATTAACCTGCTTAGGACTGCCACAACCAAACACCACAGACTGGGTGGCTTAAACAACCTATTTTCTCACAGTTCTGGAGGCTGGAAGTCCAAGATCAGGGTGCTGGCAGGGTTGGCTTCTCCTGAGGCCTCTTTTCCTGGTGCACAGACGGCCGCCTTCTTGCTGTGTCCTCATATGGCCTTTCCTCTGTACACGTGCATCCCTGCTGTCTCTCCTTCTTAAAGCACACCAGTCCAATAGGATTAGGGCCCACACTTAGACTTCATTTAATCTTAATCACCTCCTTAAAGGCTTTTTTCCAAATGTAGTTACACTGGGGCTTAGTGCTTCAACTCAGGGGACATAATTCAGTCCAAACTATCATGGTGTAGCATCAGCCCAAGGTGAACAGCAGCTGCTCCCTCAGGACAGCGCTTTTTTTTTTTTTTTTTCTGTTCATAACAGTCCCAATTAGGGTGACTACCCTTCATGGTTTGCCTGGGACAGAGGGGGTTCCTGGGACACCAGTCTTTCATTTTTAAAAAGAGGCAACCCAGGATGAGCTGGGCACTTGAGTCTTCATCGCAGCCCACTTCCTTCATTTATTTTACCCGCCCGGCCCCTGAGTTTTGACCTTGCTTTGGAGTGACACCTGGCCCTAGGAAGGCTGGTGGGAGACTGGAAAAGATGAGCTCCCTGGGCTGCAAGGCACCAGGTGAGTTTCTTGGCCAAGGCAGGGAGAGAATGTAGCACGAGGGACTCTGTGGGACCCCGGGCTGCTGAGGGTTAAACTTACATCAGGAAAGAACATCCAGCAAACACCAAGGGAAGGAACCAGCAAAAGCATTATCATGATTAATGTTATTTCAAAGACTTAATTTTTTCCCCCTCTTTCAGAAATGTTGTGCTGAGTGCTATTTCTTGATTCTGAATGTCCTTCCTCCTGGAGTAATTTGGAACAAGGTCACTGTTTACCAGGAGGGCCTCCTCGCCGCTGATCTACCTGCTGAGGCCCCTGCCAGGAAGAGGGGCTGTGAGCCAGCAGG
This sequence comes from Platanista minor, assembly GCA_004363435.1. Classification (NCBI taxonomy): domain Eukaryota; kingdom Metazoa; phylum Chordata; class Mammalia; order Artiodactyla; family Platanistidae; genus Platanista; species Platanista minor. The sequence goes on along the minus strand of RJWK010070191.1, from coordinate 1,386 downwards.
AGGCAGACTGATGGAGGAGGTGCTGGGACCAGTCCTGATGCTTTCAGGGCTGGGTCCTCCCTGGCTGTAACCTCACCTCGCCCAGGGACAGACAGAGTTTTCAATCCAAAGGGAGTGGGAGAGGTCTGGGGTGAGGATCAAGAACTTTATTCTGGCTCTACCCCTTGTTGGCTGGGAAATTTTCCACATCTCAGTTTTCTTACCTGCAAAGTAGGGTCAAGAATGGTACATCCCCTTCTGGATGGTTGTGTTAGCTTTTGATTCTGAGAAGTCTGAGTACTTCTCAAGCTCAACTGTGCACACCGATCTCCTGGAGTAGGCAAGTGAGACAGGACTCCGAATTTCTAACAAGTGTTCAGGTGGTGCCCATGCTGCTGGCCCATGGACCACATTTTGAATGGCAAAGCTTGTGAAGATGAAATGAAATGTAAGTTCTTAACATCATAGGAGGTGCTCAAAGTACATATTACTTATCACTATCATCATCATCATCATCACGGCAACCATCATCATTTCAACTTCACCATCTTTATCCCTGGCATCAGCATCATCTTCTTTATCATCATTATCATCTTCATTTTCATTGTGCTTGGCATCATCATTAGAGCTTGTCCATGCCCTCTCTTGCTCCCATTCTCCAGAAGAGGTAATCGAGACCCAGAGACGGTTTGAGACTTGTACCAGCCAATTTTTTTTTTTTTTTTTTTTTGCGGTACGCGGGCGTCTCACTGTTGTGGCCTCTCCCGTTGCGGAGCACAGGCTCTGGACACGCAGGCTCAGCGGCCACGGCTCACGGGCCCAGCCGCTCCGCGGCATGTGGGATCTTCCCGGACCTGGGCACGAACCCGCATCCCCTGCATCAGCAGGCGGACTCTCAACCACTGCGCCACCAAGGAAGCCCTGTACCAACCAATTTTATACAGAAGAGAAGCTCCCAGGGTTGAGGGCTGCTCTGCTGAAGTAGACAAGAGCCTGGTGGTTGGAAGTCAGGAGGCTGGTCTCACTCTGTACCTTTCTTAATTAAGCCTTTGAACTTTTATTTTTTAGTTTTATTTATTTAATTTTTAGTTTTATATGTATATATATATATATATATATATTTTTTTTTTAACATCGTTGTTAGAGTATAATTGCTTTACAATGGTGTGTCAGTTTCTGCTTTATAACCAAGTGAATCAGTTATACATACACATATATCCCCATATCTCCTCCCTCTTGCATCTCCCTCCCTCCCACCCTCCCTATTCCACCCCTCTAGGTGGTCACAAAGCACCGAGCTGGTCTCCCTGTGCTATGCGGCTGCTTCCCACTAGCTATCTATTTTACGTTTGGTAGTGTGTATATGTCCATGCCACTCTCTCACTTTGTCACAGCTTACCCTTCCCC
>RJWK010070190.1:0-10966 GCA_004363435.1 Platanista minor | reverse complement strand
CTCCGGACGCGCAGGCTCAGCGGCCATGGCTCACGGGCCCAGCCGCTCCGCGGCATGTGGGATCTTCCCGGACCGGGGCACGAACCCGTGGTCCCCTGCATCGGCAGGCGGACTCTCAACCACTGTGCCACCAGGGAAGCCCAAATCCTAACTCATTTTAATAGGTGCATACCAGTGCCCCATTACCAGGGTAACTGTCTGAAGGAAGTGATTAGATCCTGTTTCCAAGTATCCAAGGGGAAACACAAAGGCAAGATCCAAAGACTAGGAGCTCATGGAATGTCAAGGCAGAGAAACGCCATGAAAGGCAGTGCAGAGGGAGGAGGAAGCACAGTGCTACAGGTGTTTGGAACAGTAAGTTTTTTCTCATATAGGGAAAAGGAGAGACATAAAGGAAGGCTGGATGAAGCAACAGATGCAAGCCACACCGGAGGTCAACTCTGAAAGAGAAAGTTTTGACCTAAGACAGAAGGAAGAGAATAAGCAAAGGGGAAATGGAACAGAAGGGCTGGTCTGGGCACAACAGTGACTTGATCACTCAAAGTCCATTCAGCAGGAAAAGTATCGACTTGTCAATAATTGGTGCTGGGACAACTGGCTATCCTTCCTCATGTGAAAGAATGAAGATGACCCCTACCACACACCATTCACAAAAAATGGAGTTAAAAAGGATCCAGACCTAAATGTAAGAGTTAAAACTATAAAACTCTTAGGAGGACACAAAGGCATAAATCTTTGTGACCTTGGACTAGGCCATAGTTTCTTGGATACGACATCAAAAAGACAGTGGCAAAATATTAATAAACCGGACATCAAAATTTGAAACTTTTGCACTTATGACAATAGTATCAAGAGCACAGAATGGAAGAAAATATTTGCATATTGTATAACTTGTATCTCAAAGAATTCTTACAATTACAATGAGATACCAGTTCACATGTACTACAATGGCTATAATCAAAAAGATTGATAATAACAAGCGTTGGCAAGGATGTGGAGAAACTGGGAACCTCGCACTCCACAGCTGGGAATCCAAAATAGTGCAGTCATGTTGGAAAATAACTTGGCAGTACTTCAAAAGGTTAAACATAGAGTTATCATATTAATCCAGCAATTCCACTCCTTGGTATGTACCCCAGAAAAAAATGAAAAGCTACAATCACACAAAAATGCATACACAAATGTTCATAGCAGCATTATTCATAATAGGCAAAAAGTAGAAACAACTCAAACGTCCATAAACTGAAGAATGGATTAAAAAACATGGCACATGTAATACATACATGAAAGAAAGTCAGTCACAAAAGACCACATATCATATGATTCTATTTACACGAAATGCCCCAAACAGGCAAATCCATAAAGGAACAAAAAGTAGATTAGTGTTTGCTTAGGGCTGTGGGGAGGGGGGCTGGAGGGAGGGAGGAAGGTGGAGTAACTGCTAATGCAAATGGATTTCTTTTTAAAGGGACATAAAAATGTTCTAAAATTAGATTGTGGCAACGGATGCACAGCCCTGTGAAAATGCTAAAAACACTGAACTGTAAACTTTAAATGGATGAATTATATGATATGCAAAATATCCCAATAAAGCTGTTTTTTAAAAAATGCAAAGGGATAAATGATAATGGAAAAATATGTAAATTTGAATTGAAAGAACAAAAAACTTTTGTGAGTCATAAAACACTATAAACCAAACGGAAAATCATGAACTGGGAAAACACATACATGACTGATGGCCTTAAAACAAACAACAAGAAAGCTGTGGTAATTCAGTGAGAACTCTATATTGGCCCAGTAGAACAGAAGACAAATACCACAAGAATTCCCCAAAGAAAAAAGTACAAATGACCAATAAGTATATAATAATCCATTCACAGCATTAATCAAAAAACTTTTCAACTAGTAATCCTAGAGTTAAAGCCTATCCAATGAAAATATAAAGAAGCTTTTACATATTAATATATAAGAATGTTCTTTATTTAGTGGGAAACTGGGATCGTCTTACACGTACAATGCTAGGGGGAGTGGGCAAATACTATCACGTATTCACTACAGAAACAAGGCAGGAAAGAAATTCAACCGGACTTCCCTGGTGGCGCAGTGGTTAAGAGTCCGCCTGCCAGTGCAGGGGACAAGGGTTCAAGCCCTGGTCTGAGAGGATCCCACATGCCACGGAGCAGCTAGGCCCGTGTGCCACAACTGCTGAGCCTGTGCTCTAGAGCCCATGAGCCACAACTACTGCAGCCCGCATGTCCTAGAGCCTGTGCTCTGCAACAAAGAGAAGCCACTGCAATGAGAAGCCCGCGCACCGCAACAAAGAGTAGCCCTGGCCCGCTGCAACTAGAGAAAGCCCGCACGCAGCAACAAAGACCCAACGCAGCCAATGAATAAAGAAAGAAAAAAAACCCAGAAATTCAACCAATTGTCAGAAATGGTTGTCTTTTTAGGGGCACAGGGGGTGGAAGGGACCAAGATTTACTGTACCTTGTTCTGTACATTTTTGTAATGAATTTTCTGCCACAAATATTCTAAAATTTAAAAAATAAAGATAACAAATATCTACATCTACCTTCCTTGAAAACGAACTTTATCATATAATCACATATTCCTTACCAAAGTTCTCAAACTTTGCTACATTATTAGAATCACCTGGGAAGACTTTTTTAAAATCCCAATGCCCAGGCCATACCTCACATGCACTAAATCAGAATCTCTGAAGGGAGGACCCAGGAAGCAGTCTCCTTTAAAATTCCTGGGCATGATCGTATGGTACAGCCAAATCGTGTATGGGGGAACCAGGACTCACAGGCAGGAGAATTAACGGCACTCAAAGGTCCTTAAGTTCACAGTGGGGCAAACCGAACGCACACAGGTCTGTGTGTGAGCACAGAACAACAAAGTATGTGTGTCCTGGTCACGGCTGCATGGAGCAGTAAGGTACAGGCAGGGCCGCCCGGCTCCTTGGAGTAGGCGGCCATATAACAAGTTTGCAGGAGGAAACAAAGAGAGCTGTCCAGTTCACCACAGCAGGAGGAACTGTCCTTGCTGAAAGTCAGAGCCCTGATTGTGACCTGACCACTCAGAGGTGACAGCAGGACTGAGAACTCGCTGGTTCTTCCAGCAGACCTGTGCTGAGCCTGTGTGTTCCCTGTGCTATCCTCTGCCTCCCAAGGAAGCAGCCTCACAGATGCTTGTGTGTACAACCTCCAGCCTGTAGCCTCCCCCCGGGCATGCAACCGGAACACGGTGCCATGTCACCTACAGCTCATGGGTCAGCAACGTGCAGCCAGAACAATGCAGACTAGCACTGGCATAGGAGAACGTGCTAGGGCGGGGCAGGGGGCTGGACTTAGGGCAGCCTCTACCTTAATTTGCACACTGGGGCAAGTTCCGTAATGATGCTTCCGTATCGGCAAAGAGGCCTGCCTGGTTGTGCCCTAGAGGCCTCGCCAACCCCAACCTGTCCGTGATCCTCCAAGGTCCGCACACAGAACAGAGACTGTGGCAGCAGCTAAAACTGGAAGCCAGCTGAGTGTGGTTCTGACCATGAACTTGATCTGACTAAGCTGTGATAATTCCCCTGCCATAGTACTGTGGAAAGAAAGAAAAAATGGAAATTGAAAAGCGCAGACAGAAGGGAAGTTCAAAAGAGGAGGGTTACAGAACGACTACTCTCAGCCTCCTCTTGCTAATTCTCAGTGGTTCACAACGAGGCCTGACAAAGCACCTACTAGCACCATCCACTCAAGACTGTCCCCTGGGGCTTCCCTGGTGGCGCAGTGGTTGAGAGTCCGCCTGCCGATGCAGGGGACACGGGTTCGTGCCCCGGTCCGGGAAGATCCCACATGTCGTGGAGCAACTAAGCCCGTGCGTCACAACTACTGAGCCCACGTGCCACAACTACTGAAGCCTGCGTGCCTAGAGCCTGTGCTCCGCAAAAAGAGAAGCCACTGCAATGAGAAGCCCGCACACCGCAACGAAGAGTAGACCCCACCACTCCCCACAACCAGAGAAAAGCCTGTGCGCAACAAAGACCCAACACAGCCAAAAATAAAATAAAATAAATACATTTATAAAATTAAAAATTCATAGGCATTTAATAGCAAAAACAAAATATCTTGGCTCACACTACAATTTTTTTAAACTGAAAAATAATGTAAATATCTAACAGTCAGAAATTAGTTAAAAATCAATTACGGAATATTGAAACAATGGACATCGAATGTCAAGTTCTTCAAGCAAACTGGAACGTGCTCATGATATAATATTCAGTGAAAAATGGCAAAGCACGTGTGGTCCTGGGTTTAGGAAGAATCGATTGAAAAAAAAAAAAAAAAAAAAACTAGAAAATCAAAACACTAAGCATAGTTCTGTCTCTACACTAGGATTTCCAAATTTTCTACAAGAAACACTCCAGCGGGGTGAGGGAAGGAGGGTCTTGGTGGACATTAATTCATGGTCCAAGAATCAAAGGGCAGAATGATTTCCACTTTACAGCCCATCAGCTTTGAGGTTTTTCCCTTAAAGAAACAGACAGCCAGAGGGGTTTTCAAAACTGCTGCAACAGCTCTGTCAACTGACACAGAACTGGGACTGGAGATGGCAGAGATGCAAATACAGCAGCTCCCCTCATATGTTCCAAGACCCCCCAGTGGATGCCTGAAACTGCTGACAGCACTGAACCCCATATATACTATAGGGTTTTTTCCTATGCACACATACCTATGATAAAGTTTAATTTATAAGTAAGACAAAGTTAAGAGATTAACGACAGTGACTAACAATAAAACAGAATGGGGTCTCTCTCTCAAAGTACCTTACTGTACAAATTTAACCCATTTTCTATCTTAACTAAAGCACTTATCACATACCGTGGCCATAACTTTTACAGTCTGAGGTGCGAGAGCAACAGTAGCACACGTGTTTTTCCTTCTTCACAATTTCACGAATAGAAAATTCGTTCTTACCGTAGATCTCAGCTACCTCAGCATATGATTTTTTTTTTTTTCTTATTAAGTCAAGAACGTTTTCACTTAAAGGAAGCACTTTACCGTTTCTCTTTGCATATCTGAACTTCCAGCATCACTACTCTTGCACTTCAGGTCCTTTATTAAGTAAAATAAGGGTTACTTGAACCCAAGCACCTTGATATCACAACGGTGGATCTGATGACTGAGGGGGCTATGCAGAGACTAATGGGCAGGGCACACTGGACAGAGGGACGATTCTCACATTCTGGGCAGGACAGAGCGAGACTTCATCACATGAGCTACTCAGAACGGCACACAATTTAAAACTTATGAATTGTTGGGACTTCCCTGGTGGTCCAGTGGTAAAGAATCCGCCTTCAAACGCAGGGGATGCGGGTTTGATCCCTGGTCGGGGAACTAAGATCCCACATGCCACAGGGCAACTAAGCCTGCGTGCCGCAACTACTGAGCTCGTGCACCTCAACTAGAGAGCCCGTGTGCCGCCAACTACAGAGCCCACGCGCCCTGGAGCCCGCCAGGCTAGGTAGGACACAACTAGAGACAAGCCCACGCATCACAATGAAGAGCCCACGCGCCGCAACGAAAGATCCCACGTGCCTCAGCGAAGATCCCACATGCCCCAACTAAGACCCGACGCAGCCCCCCCCCCAAAAAAAAACTTATGAATTGTTTACTTCTGGAATTTTCCATTTAATATTTTTGCACACTGACTGACCACGAGTAACTGAAACCACAGAAAGAGAAACCACGAATAAGGGGGGATGACTATAACCAGCACTACCCAGTCTCCCCATATAAGCGATGAGAAAAGCAGTATCACCCACTTTTCACCATCTGCTGTTTTACTCCATTCACAGTGTTTTAAATGGTTGCTCTATGCCTCCTTTTGATTGTTTCATAATGGGTCCAAAGTGATCTGGGAAGTGTAATCCAAATATAAAGTAACAAATTATATTACTAATAAACAATCCACAGGAAATGGGCTTGCTCTTCTCTGGGAGACGAAAGAATGCATTACAAATATTAATGAATTCTTAATCCAAAAAGGCTTGCACCAGCCACAGAACTACTAAATGGATACTGATCCTTGTTTTCATTATCAGAAAATTTATGTTTCATTTAGAAAAAACAAAAAATGTCAAACAGTACTCAGGAAACTGCATCTTCTGACTAGCAGTGAAAAACATATAAATAAGGTGGAGCAAGGTGGAAGGAGAGTAATTAAAAATAGTAACTAGCAATGTAAGTGGACCGTAAGAAACTCAGTCATGTGAAATGCAGGGTCACATTACTGAGACATTAAGGACATGTTCTCTGGTCCTGAGTTCCCATGGCCCAGGAGCTAATCACCAAGTATACTAGTACACAAACTTTCATTATGCTGGCTGTGCTGAGTGCCTGTGACAGGAGTTTAGAGTATTTGACCTTTGCTAGAATAATAGTTTCCGGCCAACAGTTTCTTGATTAGCATCAATTAGTGAAGACGTTCTATCCAAACAAGTAAAACAGGTTTGGTTCTTGGTGCAGTTTTTTTCATTTTGTTTTTGCCTTAAACAAAAGAAAAAGGCGTCTAATCTTACAAATGAGAACAGAAGTCAGCATCTTTCAGAGCTGGGGCTGAAAGATGATGTGCTCCTGAAGCAAAGCCAGATGGGGAGGGAAAACAGAGGGGGTGGGGCAGGCGGGGGCGGGTCTCTACCTATGGGCTCTGGGCACACACCATATTTACTGTATCATTAGCAACAACAGCGCTAGCTTTTTAAATAGATGGCTATTTTAAAATCCAGTGCATGTTCACAACCATACGTCAACTATTTTTATAGGCAGGTAGAACATTAGAACTCTAGATACTTTTCCAACAATATGGTTTAAACAGAAATCTGTGTGTGTTCGACACTCGAAGAAAACATTGCTTACTGTCTGATGCATCCTGAGTCACTGCCATTTTTAAGCAAGCATCTCTGCCTTTAACTTTCCTTTTAGAATTAAAATTACCAAGATGATGAAACCAAATTAACACTGTGAGACACTAATTTGATGTACAAATTTGGGCAATCCACAAACACTGCGCCACCAAAGAGGAATCTCTGCTTAGTGTATTTAATTATCATTTGGACCAAAAGCATCTAATATGGAGAATATTTCCTTCAACCCATTAAAACGTTGAATGTTGCAGAGCTAACTACTCCCTTCTATTCATAAGGCCTTGCAAAGACCTTAGTAGAAATAAATTTATTCCTATGGAGAAAAACAAACTTTGGGATAGTTTCTCTAAAACCAAAGATATCTAATTTGGTCAGGACAGAGGAGACGAGGCCTTGTCAGGGATTTCTCTGCAGGTGTGCCTGCAGCCTAAATGAGACTCTTCTGGCTTGCCACTCTGCCCAAGCTTGCCATGCCATTCATTGCTACCTGATGTCCCCCTAAAATGCCACAAAATAAATAAGTAAATAGTAACTGTGAAGTGATGAATATGTTAGCTAACCTTATTGTGGTAATCAGTCTGTAATACATATAATATATATATATATATATATATACATAAAATCACTACGTTGTATATACCTTAAACTTACAATGTCATGGGTTGATTATATTTCAATAAAGCTGGAAAAAAATTTTTAAAGATTGAAGTCCCACTAAAGCTAACACTGATTTTTTAATTAATAAAACTATATCTGAAATGCAGTATTCCCCAGAGTCTCTCAGGTGTTCGCCAATCCTAGGGCCCAAGCAGCATCAATTCATCTGCAGTAGCACAGACTATAGGAGGGAAACCTCTATTATCTGTTTTATATAGATGAGGTATACTTGGAGAAGACATCCCGCCCATCCTCAACCATGAGACATAGGAAGCACATACACACTGATTCAAGAAAAAAGGACAAATGATGAAGCTAGTAAGAATAAAAGTAAAATGCTGTGCACAATTTGTAAAAAGGAGTAATTCCAGTGGCGTAACCCGCAAAAGAGGCAGTGTGGGAACTGGAATTTGAAAGAAGAGAAGAAATCTGACAAAGAGATATAGCAGTAGGGGGAGGGCAAAGAGAAGGAAGAAAGGACATTCCAGGAATTTCCCCAAATACTGATAAACAGGTCAGATTCCTTGGCACAGGAAATCACTTCATACCAAAGAGGTTTCCAAGTTCCAGCTAATGACGGATTGTAAACAATGTTGTCCAAAGTAAGAATTCTAGAACAATAAAAGATTTTGGACACTCACCAATTCACAGCACCATTTCTAACATTCAGAGCTTAAGGTCTGTGCTCTTAATTTTACCCCACATAAACTGCAAATATCCACTAAATGATTCAGAAATAATGCATGTAACATCTCAAGTAATACACTCATTCAGGAGATGAGAAAAACAGATACCAATTTCACAGTCCCAGAGCATACCTTAGATCAATTCCAAACATGTTTATGTGTAAATGTGAACAATTCTTACAGTGGCATGTGATCAATAAGGCCCCAATTTATCTTGCCCTCAGTAAACAAATACTCAGAAAACCTAAAAGAAGATCAAAGAACTTTTATATGATTCCAGGTATCATTATTTTGGAAAGGCCCTCCTCACATCTGATTAAAGTTAAATAATGTTTGGGTTTTTATTGGTAAAGTTAAGTGCAAAAAGTTGGTAATAATAAGGGACGCCAAAATAACTTCATACAAGTAATCCATAAGTCCCTTGTTCCACCCCTTTACAAGTCTGAATTTTCACCAATTAAATTTTACAGCTGTTCAAATGCTGGATGATGTAATCAAGGAAACACACCAGTATATAGCGCTGGGTGGTAATAAACAGGCTGTGGTCAGATTACACTTGCCAAAATCCATAACCTTTACACATACCACAATGAATTTAGATTATAGCATTTCTCTAATTTGCGAACAAGAAAACAAAACTGATGGTTAATATTCATAACGTGAAACTTTGTAAAAGTATAGCCTGGGCAATCAAAATAGTTTATATATAGGTTGAACTAAAGAAATTAATCTATTCAAATCTTCTTCTTCTTTTTTTTTTTTTCTTTAAGATTCCCTTCTTCGAGAAGTTACCATAACAAAGAAAAAACCTTCTCCCAGAAGATTTCTTATAAGCACTAGTTCTGCCTAATTCCAATACATGTAGTTTGGGGGCTGTTTTGTTGCTCACTTACCTGGGGACTTTTTGGTTGATCTTGATGGCGCAGAGTGAGACTGTCGAGGCAGCAGAGGTGACGAAGGCAGAGACATGGAGACACCTTTGGCCAAGCTCACCCTGTAGGCATCCTCTGCCACTGGAAGGCTGCTCACAGAAAACTCACCACCATGGCCAGGGGGCAGGACTGGAAGAGAAGACTCCAGACCAAAGTCACCTCCTGGAGTGGAGAGAGAAAACCTTAGGTGAGGCCATCCATGATAGCTAGATGCGAATTTAATTCCTAAGAACTACATTCTTAGAATTCCCATATGCCATATGTGTGTGTGGAATTGTTGTTTTTTTTTTAAGATTCTTCTCGCATCCCATTCACTTCATACTCCGCATGGCACAGAGTCCACCGTCCTACAACTCAAGCAGCCCAAACCCGTAGTCATGAGACTGGAACCGTGGCTCACTGATGAAGTAGGTTCTCCTCAGTATTCAACCCCTAAATGAACTTAAGGACAAACAAGCTTACTATAATGAAATTAAACATTCTAGGGAACTCCCTGGCAGTCCAGCGGCTAGGACTCTGCTCTCTCACTGCCGAGGGCATCAGTTCAATCCCTGGTTGGGGAACTAAGATCCTGCGAGCCACGTGGTGTAGCAAAAAAAAGGGAAACATTCTAGGGTGGCAGTCGTATTTAAAAAAAAAAAAATACAGAGGAGGCAATTGCAGTGTACAGAGGACACAAGGAAGGGACTATTTCGGCTAGGACCAGCACCTCTGAAAAAATACAGCCAGTCCTCAAGTATTCAGATGACATGCTTTCCTCCTTACCCCCAGGTATATACAAAGAAGCAACTGAGATGGTGCAAGAAGAAGAGGTAAATCATTTTCCTGATGATTCAAAAAGCATCTTTAAGCTCTGAATTATATACAGCAGAACTAAAAAGATATAGAAAGTTTTCCACAAGCAAACTTTTCTCTCTGATGAAAGTTATCCAACCGATGAAAGTTTACCACACCTGCCTGACTCCGAAAAATCAAGGCCTGGATTTGAACTTAAACCGTTTGTCTAGCCAAGTGGGAACTCAATTTTTGCAGATCTTTGTGTACAATACTCAAAAAGGATGCAACCCCCCACTGTCAAGTTCCCAATGGCATCACTGTACTTGTTTTTCATGTTAGGAGGTACGGTGAAGTAGAGAGTTACCCCCTCCACAGACCAGGGGGCATTTAAAACAGGCAAACAGGCTCATGCATGGCTTTCAAAGGCAACTCAAAACAAGCAGAGCTGTGAACAGAAAAGCCACAGGTTCCACAAGGCATAAGTTGGCACCATCAGAAAGGTAATTTCAGTCTCAGCTGGGCCAGCTATGCTTGAAGGGGTTTTAATAAACTTGGGAAACTAAATATCCAAATGACTGACATTTGAAGAAACAACGAGAATTACCAGGAAACTCACTAGAATTTTCAAAAACAAGGACATTATGCAAACACCCAAGACAAACAAATGACTTTCTGCCCATGAGGGAGGGAAGCAGGAAGGAAGGAGTTAATGGAGATCCTTACTTCCTAAGTCCAAGTGAACTGCAGTGTCTCCCACTCTGGTCCTCTTACAACCCTTGCCCACCCTGCTTCCCGAGCCTGCACTATAAGATACCATCACCACCAACTGCCAGGACCCAGGAGCTAATCTCTTAACACCACCGTGGACAAGCCTGAAATCTTTCAAAAACCTCCTCCTTGGCGTCTTAAGCCAGGGCGTGAAGCTTCCTAGCTGCTTCCCCTTCAACAGTCTGGTGAGGAAACAGATCTTTTTTTTTTTTTTTTTTTTCATCTTT